>JAQZBX010023511.1:0-30787 GCA_029593785.1 Cabassous unicinctus | reverse complement strand
AGGCCACAATCTGGGCATCAGTGGTGGATATTGCTATCAGATTTTCCTTACTTATAGGCCTGCTCAATAAAGACAGCTAGAACTGTGTTATTTACAGAGGAACTGGATTAGTTCAGACATATTTCTTAATTAAAAGGTAAAATATAGTGTTTTCCTTCCCTGATAAAGCAAACTGAAGTGGCCCTGCAGGCCACAGCTACGGCAGGTGAGAGGCTGGTGCAGGGTCCTGGGACTCTGTTCTCTGCCAGGGGTTACACCTTTAGCTCCTGATCATAGGGGAGCCAGGGAAGGACAAAAGGGTAACTCAGGACAGGCTCTGTCATCACCCAGACAGGAAGTCATTCAGTAATTTAATTTATGGTGAAGCATGTCTGCAAAACTGTGGTCCTCAGTCCCAATGGCAGTCCCTTACCCCATCAGGTCCTCTCTTTCAACCCCTCCCCACAAGAATTGCCAACATCCCAATGAAATAAAAAAAGCATAAGTTTTGGACAATGGATACATTCATCCCAGGGTGCTGCAAGCTCTAAGGGCTCAGAGCCAAACTCCTCTTGAGGACAATCAGTAGCAACACAACTGAGAGTATATACTGGAGATCCCCAAGATGGTGGACCTCAAACTACATAGCCCAAGACTTCACCTTGACCCACAGAAAAGACTGTGTGGGGTCTCTGCTTACAAGGAATAAGTATTCTTCTCTTGTTATTCAGAGCCCATGGGTGATGCCTCAGGCCCCAGCCAGGGATGAGAGGCCACCAGTTATCTGACACAGAAGCTGAGGCCTGCCAGGGATTTTCTAGGTTAAGAAATTGCATAAGGAATGGCAGGACAGTAGGAAGCACTAGTTCATAGGGAGCAGTAGTGTTTATGAAACCAGGCCCAGCTGCAGCCTGGAAAGCTGCATCTCAATCACCCCCAGTCCCCTCATAAGGAAAAGGAATTCAGTGTCAAGGATAAGTATCCCAAAGCATGAAATCTAACATAAAGATTTGACCATGAGGCCTAGAGAGGGTCTGAGGATGCAAATTCTGCTCCCCATGGACAATGTGCTAATAATCTTCCTCTGTCCTTTTCCTTTCCACATTGGAAGCTGTGTTCTCATTTTACCTATGACTAGTGCTGATATAAATCTAGAGTTTGCCCTTGAAAACTACAAGTTCCTATTTGGTGCTCAAACAAAACCTCAGCCAAGAAGCAGAAAATGTCCTTCCTCCAAAGTGGTAGAAAGGCAGCCACTGCCCTGTGTGGGATCAGGAAATGGTCTTTGTGAATGAAAGTACCTTCAACATCTAAATCCCATTAGCCCCCATGGGTGGTCTCTGCTCCTTTTAGGTATATTGATACTGAAATGCACATTTGCTCTGTGAACGGGTATTTCTGCATTTGCTTCAGTAAGCCAGGAAAGGGTGGATGGCTCTTTTCCCTTCTCACTTCTAAAATAAACCGATGACTCTGTGATTTCTTATTTGATTGAACAATGTGAAAGGCTTCAACTCATTTCAATTAACACAATAAATGTAAGAACCAATCATCAACTCTGAGGATGTAGTTGAAACAAGAATTTAATAATAAAATATTCACATCTAACATTTACTATTTACAATAGATAAATATTTCCCCTCCTCTCTCTCTCTCTCTCTCTCTCTCTATATATATATATATATATATACTAGTTATTCATAAATTCAAATGTTTTCCAATCTCACCCAAATCCTCCTTCTGACTAACCATGTTTTGCATAGTCTCATAAATACCCAGAGACAGTGGGGTGTGGCCCTTGCAGCGACATGAGATTTGAGAAAACTGGAACCCAGCTGGGCCCCTCCTCACTCACTTGGTGAAGAGGGTCTTTCCATCCACTTCTGAGGAGTAAGGGGACAGGGATGGGAGTGAGCAAAAACTCCCTTATTCCTGAAAAAGGCTAGCATGGGGGGAGGCTGTGCTGGGAACCCTGGAATGTCATGAATGTCATCCACGTGGTCCAGATGAGAACCTCAGTGGTCTTTTAAGTTAGTGACTGGTAACAGGAGCCCAGAACAGCCTTTTAAAAGTCAGAGTCATTCAGGGAAGAAGGAGAGGTTTAGGAGTTTAAGCAGAGTCTGGGTGTGGCCCAGACTGGCTGGTAGGGAGGGAAGTGCCTGCCTGGCCTGGCCTGGCCCACTGAGGTTGGGGTCAGCCAAACTACTTGGCCAGGCAGACCTGGGAAGATGGACCATGAGGCTGGTGGGCATGAGGGGCCAGTGAGAATTTCCCCTTTAGGAACTTGGGTCCCTTCTGCTTTTTCCCCAGAAGGACTGAGATAGCTCTGTTCTTGACCTTGTCATCCATGGGTGTGTTCCACTTCATGAGCAGAAAATGATACTTGGGGAGGGAATGATACTTGGGGAGTGGGACAGAGAGGTGGTCAGCTGTGTTCCAAGTGACCACAGGATACCCCAACTCTTTGTGTCCCCATGAGAGCAGGCCTCAGCCAGGGTCCTGAATCCCCCAATCCAACTCCAGGACCAAAAAGGAACCATCTGAATGATGCATGCCTGAAGGAAAGACTCTGCAGAGGCACAGCTAAAAATCAAGGACCTTTGTTTGAAAAGTGACAATGACTAAGAACTTCCAACCTCAGAATGGAGCTGCCAAGAAGTCATCTACTCCCTGACCCCACCCACTGTCACCTTCTCTGCTCAGGATCTCAGAGTTGAAATTTGATTTCTAGTACCCAGTGCATGCCCCGGAACTAGCACTACCCAGGACAAGTCTACTGGGGCCCTGTGAATAGCAGCCCTGGCCCAGGCCTCCTGAGCACAGTTCCTGAAGGTCCCCATGACCAGGCAGTACCTGACAACCAGCAAGTATGTACACTTTGATCTTATTTTCCTCCTGGCCTCCTGGCCTAGAGCCAGCTAGAAAGAATCACTGGGGTAGAATTTCTGCTCTGCCTCAGTGGTGTGGCTACTCATCTTTCTTAACCTCTCCAGTCCTCAGTCTTCTTGTTCTGTAGGACAGGTCCTTCTGCCCTATTTCACACTTCACAGCTCCCATTTCCCATTTGAAAGACAAGGGAGGATTTAGAACTAACTTCTAGGAATGGTGGGAGTCATTTTAATTTGCCTGAGCTAATTGCTGGGAGAGGGGAATCAGCTCACTGAATTTTATTGTGCACTACATACCTTGTGCACATACATTGGTTAATTTTCTCACCCCTTCAGAGAGTGAGAAAAAGGTCCAGGTGCTTAAGAAACTGATCTAAAGCCTCAGAGCCCAAGACGCCTGGCTCTGGGTCTGTGTTGCTCTTCTGAATTCTTTCCTTGTCCCACTTTCTGGAATACTGAGTCAGCCTCTTAAGTGGATCATGGAGATTTTGTTTAGTTTTCGCCATCATAAAGTCATGGCCTGTAGCATATTTGGTGCTTGTTTCCACCAGTTGTGCTTTTGGAGGTGCCATCACCCCATCCTTTCCAGAGGACACATTTCAAGTTGAGCCCCTCTGCTTGGCCATCTTGCTCATGGTCCAAGGTGAAAAGCCCTTTCTCTGGGTACCTCAATGTTGTTAGCTTTGAACTTGGTTTCTCAATGCCTGGGTCATGTTCAGGGAAGGGTAAACAAGGGAGAAGGAGCAGGTCAGGAGAAGATGCTGTGGGCAATGACGGCTGCCCTGGGCAGCATGGTTTGTGGACAGGGTGCTTACCTACCCTGCTCTCAGGTACACTGGGGCCAGGGGGCTTCAGACCTTCAGGCTGGGGACATGGTTCTCAGCATACCCCCTCCACCATCACCCTTTCCAATTCACCCCCCCCGACTTACATTGATCCTCTGAAATGATTTACACCAGCATGTAGTCCTCTGGCTTTTACCCATCCTGGCTGTGTTCTTCTAGTGCCATGTGGATCACAGCTGGGGCCCTTTCTTGGTCAGTCACAGGCAGTGGATCAAGATACATGCCCTCAGGGCTTGGGTCCTGGAGCCAGCTCCCCCAGAATTTAGCTGCAAGAGACCCTATGGAACTACCTATGGTCAGGGCTGGGCCTATAGGGGCCTCGCTGTCTTCCCTTTCTCCCCTGGGGACTTCTCCATGGAATGAGGGGCTTTCCAATCTTTCCTACAACCATTTCCTACAAGAACATCTACCTCTCTCTTGAAGTTATTTCCCAGTGTGGGTCCAAACCCCTGCCCTATAGGCTGAACTCTGTCCCTTGGGTCCTCAGCCTGCACAACTGCTATGGGTTCCCAGGGCCCTGGGGACAAAGGGTGACCATGCAGCAAAGGGTGGGGACTGAGGAGTGAAATCTGGGTCTCTCTCTGTCACCTTCTGCTTCCCAATCACAGGAGATGGCTTGTCCTTTGGGAGTGCCCTTGCCCCGACCCTGCCCCTCCAGTACACTTCCAGGTAGAGTGAAACTCCAAGGCAGAGCACAGGACATCAAGTCCAAGCCCAGTTGTCAGAGAGGAGGAGGAGCTGGATGACAACTTACAGCACACCAGGATTACCCTGGGCTCCAGCATGCAGCTGTGGTGAGCAAGGTCCAGACTGCAGTTGCCTTGACTATGAGGGGCCAGCTACATACAGGGCTCAGGCCAAGTGTCAAACAAGTGACAGCTTAGTAAAACCACATCTGCTCCTGGCTACAAGAGAATTGCAGCCCAGGGCAGGTGTGTAACATGTCAGCTCAGCCAGCCCCTGTGCAGTGGAGGCTGGGGTGTCTCCATCTGCATGTCCCATCCAGGATCTGGCTCCTGCTCACATTTTGAAGGTCACCATTGTGGGTCAGACCCTGTCCTCACTCCTAGGTCATCTCAGCAGCCCCTCACTGGCCAGTGTCAACATACACTGGCCCAACCTCCACTTTGAGACCAAAGGTCACCTGCTTTCCGTGTTCTGCTCTGACCCTCCACTGAGTCCCATCTCCCCCTGTGAGAAAGTCAAGCTCTATCCATCAGCTCACAGGGCCTGATGTACCCAGCTCCCAACACCTCTCTGACCTCAGCTCTTCTCCTTGACCCTTGCTCCTTCATCCTGGCCTGCAGTGTATCCTTTTGGACAGCCAAGAACATGTCCCCCTGGGCCTGGAAGGCTGTCCCCTCCTCCTCCTCTATTATGCTGCCTCAGATAGCTCTTCCCAGGCCTTCCTTGCTCTGTGTGCCAGTCTCAGCCCCTATTCCACCTGAGCCCTGATCACCATGGAACTCATGCTCTTCCTGCCTCTGGAGGAGGCTGTCTGTCCTTCCCTACCCACTAGGAAGTTTGCTCAAGGATGGCAGGGAGGGAACATGTAATTCCTTATTTGTCTACTGCCTGAACCACTGAGGGACCCAAGGGGATGGCAACACACCCGGCTCACCAGGATGTTCTTGTACTTGTTGTCATTATCCTCAAGCAGGCTGACATGGATGATGCAAGAGTTGCCCACGTGCCATTTATAGCGCAGCCTTGTGTCATGGCGCTTGTGGCTGGTCCTTGTGGCCTTGGGTTTGATGGATGATGAGGAAGAGGACGTTCCTCCAGAAGCTAATGTGACAATGGAAGATTTCTGTGATGATGGAGAGGTTGACTGCTCCAACAGGGTGACAATTCGATCAGCAGAAGGCCTGGAGGCTTGGGGCACCCCAGGGTTACTTGGGAAGCTCCAGGAGGCTCTAGGAGTACTGTAGGTGTCAAAAATCCTCAACCCCTTTGTGGACTCAGAGAGGGTCAAGCTGGCATAGAATAGGGATCGTGAGGGCAAGGGCCAACATGGGAAGAGGTGGGCAGTCACCTTCATTTCCTGGCCATCTTCGGACTCTGGGACATGGTCCATGTGGAATATCACCTTAAAGCTTGAGGAGCCAGCCACATGTATGTGAGGTGAGTCAGCTGTATCCCTGCTGCTGAAGTCAGGGCCACACTGGAGCTGCACACTGGAGTGGGGTTGTTGCTACCACTGGACTCTGGATCTGGGGCCTGGCAGCTGGAAGGATGGGTTGGCTTACCTTGGGGGCCTCCCCAAGGTTGCAACCAAACTTCTTCCCTGCTACTACTGCAACTGCTTAATGCTCTGTCCATCTAAAGGAGCCAGTGGGCTTTAACTGCCTTAGAGATCATACAGCATCACCCCATTTCACAGAAAAGGAAACAGGCCCAGAGATTGGGTGACTCTCCCCAGTCAAAGGCTTGGTTGGGAGTGGAGTGCTAAACTGTTAGTCTCCCCAAGCCCATGCTTATCCTGAAACTTCCCTGAGTCCCGAGCCAGCCCACACTTGCACACCCTGGATTGGGAACTCAACTCAATCCAAGACTTGATGCCTTCTGTGTGGTGTTTGTCCATGAAGCTCTTCTGGCTGACTGGGATGGGGACTCCAGCTCACAAGACAGGTGGTAGCTACAGAGTGCACAGAGTGGTGGCTGTGAGGCTCCTGGGAGCCACATCTCAGGGCTCCCTCCCAGTGTCCACACACGAGTTGGCATTTGGGTGTCCCAGAATCTTCAGACAGCAGGTCTGACAGCAGGTCAGACAGCTGACCTCAGGTCATTTGGAGACCTAGAGCCCCACCACACCTGACCCCTGCTCAGGAGCTGCTGCCTCCCAGGCTACTTGATGGGATATACCCAGGCCTGTGGAGTCCCTGGTCCAACCATCTGTCCCCTGGAGAGAGGACTGCCCACCTGGAAACTTCCTCCCATGTCTTCTTGAGATGGTGACTTGAGTGGCTTTTGAGAGCAGAAAGGATGGCATAGAATGAGGAGAAATTGAGGATTTTACATTCCTGGTGAGGGAGAAAGAATGAGCTGTGAGGTGTGGTCTGAGTGCCCCCTTGCTCCAGCTTCAACCCCCTCAGTCGACATCTCCCTTCTTGGATGAGACAGACACCCAGGGAGACCCTGAGGGCACACCGCGGACCCAGGGAGGGACACCCACATTCAACTTGAGGGAGTAGCCTTGATCATTAGTGATGATAGTGTAGGACTAAGCTACAGGCCAAGGAGGACCTGTAGTCCTGAGAGCCAGTAAAACCAGACAGGGGTAACGGGACCCAGAGAGGGTGACCTGACAATATCTTGGCAACCTCGATCTAGTGTTCCACCATCCTGGCTCTGTGCGGAGCGTTCATGGTCTGATCCCCAAGGCAGGAGGAGATAATGCAGTTGGCCACACAGTTGAACTGCATGATGATTGCGCAGAAGGTGGGTGCCACGTGCTCCTTGCACTTTTTGTTGCACTGGGACCAAATGGAGCCCAGGCATTGATAAGGCACTACCTTCTTGAACAGCTCCTCAGGAGAAAAAGATGTCAGCCAGTTCTACACCCATGCAGCTCAGATCCCACAGGACTTCTGGACCCAGGCCAGAGTCAGGAGGTCTCAGCTGGATCTCAGCAAGCTGAGCACAGGGTGTTTTCTCTGTCCTGAGGAGATCTAACATTTGAGTAATCCAGGGCCCAAGGTAAGTGGGGAAGAGAGAGCTGCACTTTCAAGTCAATCTCACAAACTCCAACACCAGAGGTGCCTCATGCCTCCAGAGCCCAGGTGGCACGACAGTCCCTCCTGATAATACCTCCTAGGTCTGCTTGAAGTCAGGTGCATCATCCTTGGGGGGACTAGAGGCTTTGGGTGCCTGCCAAAGGATCCAGTGCACATCAAGGTCTTATTAGTGTCAATGCTGTCGAGATCCCCAGCACAGAGTGGCCCCCCATGGGGCCAGTTAACCTCAGTGAGCTCCCTTCAACCCCCCAAGGCCAAGCCCCCTCAGGCTTAGTATTTCTTTGCTCTCATGTAATCTTCACAGTCAGTGTGTGGGGCAGGTACAGTTAGTGTCCTATATCTACTCTCCAGAAGCAGCAAGTGTGGACTTGGGTATTAACAAGCTTGCCCAGGTTACAGTGTTAGGAGTGAAGCCAGGCTTTGGACCCAGATCACAAGATTCTGGATCAGGGGATGCTAAGGTTGGGATAGCAGATCATGTGAGGAAGATCTCCCCAGCTCCACCCAACCAAGTCCAACTGCTCACTGCATCCATCCATGTCAACTGCTCTGCCACCAGCTCAGGAGGGAAAGCCAGGAGGTGAGACTTCTCCTCACTCAGCCCATTATCTGATGCTTCTGGCCAGTGGCAGGAATGCTCTGGTGGTGTAGCCCACCTTGGCACTGTTTTGAGTTCTGGTGGTGGCTCTGGTATTGTTGCCAGACTTGCCTCCAACTTGAGAGCTGTTGCTGTTAAAGGTGAGTTAGACTGTAGCTCCAGAATGGGCTCAGGTGCATACTGTGTAGGTGGCACTGGAGGTAGATCTGGGACTGCCTCCAGCTCAGAAACTGGTGATACAGTTGGTGATGTTACTTCCTCCAGTCTGGCAGCAGCTGATACATCTGGGAATGGAGCTGGCTCTACATGCTGGGTGGACATTGGTGCTACCTCCATAGGTGGAGGTGGCACCAAATCCTATTCAGGCTCTAAAGCTGATGCTTCTGATGGTGAAGGAACAGGCTGTACCTCCATAATGGACGGTGCCTATACATGTGTAGGAAGCAAGTTAGGTGTAGCTGGACTTGCCTTTGTCTCTAGAACAGGTGCATCAGATGGTGATACGGGTGTCTCCGGCTGTGGAACTTGTGTTACTGATTGTGATGTAGTTGCTCCCAGCTTCTGAGCAGGTGCTCCGGCTGATGAAGTAGGATGGTCTAGCTCCAGGACAGGCATGGGCCCTGACTCTATGGGTGACAGTTGTGGTGGAGCTGGAGCCACCTTCAGCTCAGGAGCTGGTGCTACAACAGCTAATGCATCAGGCTCGATTTCCAGAGCAAGCACTGGTGCAAACTCAGTAGCTGGTGGTATAGGTGGCAATGTTGCTGATTAAGGCTCAGGAACTGCCCGTGTCTCCCGCAGGTGGTGGAACTGGTGCTAGATGTCACACTGGAGGCATTTGCAGCTCTGGAGTTGACAAAGGAGCTGGAGAAGAAGTAGTTTCCAGACCACAAATGGCCCCAAGTGTCTTTCAAATACAGAGAAGATCCCACTACCCCTAGGGGAAGATCCAGCCCAAAAAAAGTGTCCCCAGACTGTAGACTCCGAGGTGCCTTGTTTGAGGCTCCTCTTGGTTTCTGGCCCAAAGGCAACCTCAGGTAGTTCCTGCCTATATGGTTCCATCCCGGTCCCCACCACATAAGCTCACATGCTACCACTGTGAATCCTCTTCACCCTCTGGGTCTGCCTCAATGGACTCTGGGTACCTCATCTGTGAAAGGAGAACTATGGCACCGTGCAACAGGGCAAAGTCAGGTAGATGCACCTGGGCATAGGCCACCAGCAGCTTGAGGCAGGGAGAGCCTGGAGGTTGTAGGAAATCTTCAGGGTACTGGTCCATCCAGGTGATTAGCAAGGAGGAGAGGGTGCTGAGGGCAGGTGGGTGGGCAGCAAGTCAGAAACTGGCATTTCTTTCCATGCTGCCCCCAGGGATCCTCCTTCTGGAACATAAAGTCCATAAGGACAGAAAAGGGTTTTGACTGGTCTTTCCATAGCCTGGTGCTGACACACAGTAGGAGCTTCATCAATTTGTGAGTGATGAGGGGACAATGCCTGTCCTCCTGCCCTGGAAACTTGTGGGCCTCACCCAGTAAATTCTGCTCCAATGAGCTGCCTTATCTTCTGCCATGTGTCATGTGTGTGTCTCTTCTTCCCACTGACACTGCCCTCCCAAATGATAGGGATTTACAGCTGGCCCAGCCATCCTGCAGACAGAACTGAGGTCCATGGCAGATTTGGAGCAGGCTGCTCAACACCTCCATTCATGGATCTGTATGAGGTTGTGTTTGGGGACCTTGAGGCTGTGATGGACTGTGGTGGGGAAAGGTTCACTTGGGGACCTATAATGAGACACCAGGTTCCTTCCTCTACAGCCAGTGCCTCAGGACCTTGCCCACAGCTTCCTTTGACTCCTTTCCAACTGGAGATGGAAGCCCTCTGGACTCAACCAACCAGGGAGTTCATAAGATGTGTGGGGCCCAGTGTTCTGTCCAGCCCTTCCCTGCAACCTACCACCCAACTCCCCACACTGGTGTCTGGTGAGAAAAGCCCCTCCCCCTTGCCCAATGTGCACTCACTTTTTCATTTCAAGGCATCCACCATGCCTGGCACTGCCACAGAGGTTATGCCCATATCTAGGGGAGAGCGTGAGCATGTCATAGATAACTTACAGAGTGTACCCCCTGCTTAAGATGATTCTTGTTATTGCTTGTAGCCCCAACTCAAATGGAACCCAGAAGAGCAGGGGCTTTTGTCTGCTTTGTTCATTGCATGAAGCTACATGTCTCAATAAGTGCCTGCACATAGTAGACATTTGATGTATACTTGGTGAAGGAATGAGCCTTAAGCAGCACCTTCTCAGAACTAGGGTTTCCCTGGACCCCTCTGGGGGCCTACAGTGACCCCGGATCTGACCACACCAAGGTTGGAGGCCCCAAAAGTGTTCTCAAACCTCCTTTAGAAATGAGGAAACTGGGGTCAGTAAGGGGGTGAGGCTGAGAGCTTCTTCACTGGGAAGAGGAAAGTCCTGCCTAGAAACAACCCTGTCCCTCCAGCCACACTGTCCACTCAGCCAAGCTCGAGGAAGCACTTTCCATGGGTTCTCCCAGTTATCCTTACAATCAACATTGGAAATTGGTCCTCTTACTGACCCCCTTCCCAAGGAGGAAACTGAGGCCTGTGGGTAAAATGACATTTCTGAGACACAAGCAAATTGGAGCAGAGTAGTCAAGTGACCAGGGATGGGGCAGGCACTCATCTTTGGAACAGCTGGCCCAGGACCTGCTTGGTGAAAACCCGGTATGTCCCAAGGAAGAAGTTGACATACATGAGGTCACCCTCCTGGAAAGTGAGCACCAGGTGCTCCACCAGGTTCTCCCAACAGCCTGCCTTGACTGTCTTCACCATGGGGTTCTCCCTCACGAAGGCTGAGTCATTCTTCCTTTGGGGTGGAACAGAGGAGGTACATGTGGTCAGAGGCAGAACTGGAGACCCCCAGGTGAGGCTGGGGCTGTGGGGCCACCTGCTGCACTCAATCCTTCAGCAACTTGAGGCCTAGAGGGACGTGTATGCCTTTAGCAGAGAAAGGTCCTCAGCCTTCAAATTGAATTTGAGGTGAGGAAATAATTGAAAGATGAAACCCCACACCCAGGAAAGGGCAGATACCTGGAGTGGCCCTGGTGGCAGAAATTCCCCTGCAGGCCTGAGGATCTGAAGAGATGCCTCAGGGAAGAGCAGACCCACCTGGTCTGTAAGCAACTTTCAGGACTCCACTGCTCATGGGGCCAAAGCCACAAGGCTATGCCATTTGCCACCCTGAACCCAGTTCTGGTAAATGAAGAAAAATGAAAAGCACCAGTTTCAGGCAGGGTGCAGGGACACTCCTGCCCACAGAGAGAGCTGGTGGTAAATGAACTGCTCCAGCCTTAGGAAGTTATCTGGCCCTCACTGTTAAAAGTGATGTCTGCTTGTCCTCTGCCCAGCCATCCCTTTCCTGGGATCCCTTATTGGGGGTGGGAGGATCAATGCCTTGGGGCACATGGGAGGTGTTCAGGGCAGCAGTGCTGACAGGGCCACAGGAAAGGACCATTAGAGGTCCAGCAGTACTGAAGGCCAAATCATTGCTCTAAGTTGCCTCTCATCTGGAATATTGGGCAGCTGAGTCAGGCCTCAGTTCCTGACCTGGGAAGTTCAAGGGGACAGTTATGGGAGATGGCAAGAACCCTCATTAGCAAGAGGAGCTGTATCCCTTGGAGAAAGTTTGGAAAGACAATCATGAAGACTGCTGCCTGAGGATATGGAGCTGGGGAGTGGAACAGAAATACAGCAGCAAAATGCACACATATCTGAACGGAGCCCACCCTTCACCCTACCCCAAAGGGAGACACATGCAAAAGACCCCTTTCTGCTATTCTTTTAACTATTTGAAGTGACCTGCCCCCTGTTGTATGGAATGGCAGTGTAGTGGGTGATTGGTGGGGACACAGGTGCTTCAGGAATTGGGATATTGGGTCATTCAGGTGTGAAATCACTGGGAGAGGAGGCAGGGATGTGGCCAGGGTGGGATCCAGGCCCTTGGGTACTCTTCTGGTGCTTTGTGATCCCCATCAGCACCTGCTCCCACTTGGAAGCATGCTGGCCCTGGCCGAGGCCACAATGTACCTGCACTTTATGCAGAGAAATTCTGTAGATGAGCCCCTCCTCCAGCTCCTCACTGACCACCTGTGTGGAGCTCTGTGTAGACATTGCTTGACAGTTGGGCTAAGAGGCATCAGTGAGAGGCCTGCCCTACTCCACAAGGGAAGACATGCCTCATTTGGGCTGGGTCCCAGATCAGGCCCAGATGGGTGTCTACCTTCCCCTCCAGCCCCATTGGAGAGGAGATGGCAGCTTGAGGGCTCAGGATTAACACTGGTCCACATAGGTGCCACCCCAAGATGCACCACCCTACCCTTCCTGCCATGACCTGGCAGGTGACAGGGAAGGACCGGCTGGATTCCCATCCCTGGTGGCCTGCTCCTTTCCAGGGTGGACCCACTGCTCATGCCTCCCACTTACTGGGAGGTGGATGGGATGTGGGGCTTCCTGGGCAGGAGCACAGTAGTGGCATGTGCTGAATTGGCTGGCCTTGGGCCACCCTGTGTTACCTTTGGGTACTTTCTGGCCTATGGCCAGGGACTTCATGGTTGAGGACTGAGCCAATGTTGAAAGTGATGGAAAGTGCACTCATTCCTAGGTTGGTTGAGACTTGAGCCTTGGGATCTAGGAACAAAGCAGAACATGTTGCACTCTCGAGCGTCTCCTGCCAAGTGAGTTTGGAAGGGGGCTGCCTTTGGAATCTGGGTGCCTGGTTACCAGAGTTCCAACTTCTGTTGGGGTTTCTCACCAAGGAAATGAGGTCACTTCCATAGGTCCTCTTACCCTGTCCCCCTCAATGATAAGAACTCCACAAAAGTCCCTCTGTACATCTGTCTGTGTCCTCACCTGGATCATCTTGTTAACTGGTCACAATTCTGCCAACTTGTCCCTCCCCACAGCTACCTGGGAAGGCCTGTGTGCAGCTCAGGCCCAGCTATGAGGAGACCCAGCAGGGTTCAGACCCAGCTGCTCCTTTACTCAGTTTTTTGACCCCAGAGTAATCATAGAGGCCTCCCCAGTCTCCTTATGCACAGAGTGGGAAACATTCCAGCATCTGCTTCCTTGGGGTGTCATCAAGCCTATGTGGGGCAAACACTGCAAACCACATAGTCTTGTTTCCCACATAGCTAATACACAGACATAGACATGGAATAAATAGGAATGGGTTGGATGTAACATTGAATACAACTCAAAATAGGGCTAGGTAGTCCTGTGTGATCTTAGGAAATTCACTTTCACTCCTGGATAGCTGTCTCAGTCTGTACCATGATGAGGTTAAAATGAGACAAAATTCAGACATTGTTGCTGTGCCAGAATCCTTCCAGAGCCTTCCCATTGCATTTAGAGTCAAATGCAAGTGCCTCCTCTCAATCTCTGTGTTGGCTGCCTGTGTCCTGGGTCCCTGCCATCTCTACTTCCAGGTACAAGCAGCTTCATATACCCTGCCCTTGGAGTGAGTCCTGGCCTGGTGGCTCACTGCTAAACAAAATAATATGGTTAAATGTCAGGATGACCCTCCTAAGACTTACACAAAATGCCCTGCTGTCTTCACCACTCTCTCTTGTGAGTGAAGTCTCCCTCTCTTTGTCTATCTCCCATGCCTATATGAATCCTGTGGATCAACCCAACAGAGCTGGGAAGCAGCCTCTGCCCAGCTGAGCCTCAGCCGAGGCTCTGCCCCCAGCAGCTGCTTTCCTAACCTCTTTTCTGGCCCACCTCCCTCTGCCTCCTTCTCTTTCCCTGCTGTGCCTTCTCCCAGGTGCCCTCTTCCCACATGTGTGCAGGGCTGGGTCCCTCTTGTCATTCTGCTCACAGTGTTTTACCTCAATGTGTCCTTTCAGGCCCTCATACCTGGTGTCCCTTAGCTCTCCTTGCAATACCCTGCTTAGCTTTCTCTAGAGCCCTTGTTCTTTTCTTGCACTTGTTTTTGCTTTCATACTTTGGCCACCTCCTTTTGGGCAGATGCCACCGGGATTCTTTTCACTCCATACCCAGGACCAAACACAGAGCTTGGTGCAAGGTGAGTGCTTGGAGCAAAATTGCTGAATGAATACCTGATGATCTCTGAGGCCCTTTACCAGCTTCTGCCCAGCTCAGATAGTTGAGATGCTAATGATAAGAGGTGTATGTTGTGTCTGAGGCAGGTGGTTGGCCTGAAAGATGCTGGATGACTCTTTCAAGTCTCCAGAGGCTGCAGCAGGCACAGGGGGCACAGCTGATGATATGGCTTCCTGCCCCATGCTGGCCAGCATTAGTGGTGCAGCTCCTGGCAGGATATCCACAAAAATGATCACACACTTTGTTTGACTTTCCTCAAGGCAGCAGCTCTCCTGGGCCCCTGGAAGAGCAGTGGGTCATCACAGAAGGACCAGGCTGAATTGACACGTCCATGAGTCTGGACGCCTTTTGGGTCACCCAGTGTTAACACCTGAATAGACAGAGGAGGAGGCTTAGGCCTCTCTCCTGTAGCCCCCTTCCACTCTAGGGAGGGGTTCATCCCAGTTCCAGGGGCCCAGAGGCCCTCTCATCCCCACTTGTCATTTCAAGGTTGTCCTGGGGTTGTTGCCAGAGATGTGGGCCACTGGAACCTTGGGGATCCCCTTGCCCATCAGCTTGGCATCTTTCCCTGTCCCCATTTATGAGTCCATGGGCAGGTGGTGAGAAGATTGGGTGCCACTGCCCAGCAGCAGAGCTGCCCCCATCATCTTCCTATGTTTCACTTGCTCACCCGCCTGGTGTACTCTCCTCCTCTGACCCCTGCCCCATAGTCCACACCTGTGATGTCACTGTGATGCCATGTGTGTGCTGGACATTTGCAGGGATGATGAAAGGAAAATTGTCCCATATGGGAAAAGTCTGATCAGTAGACGCAGGCTTGAAGGAGCCCTTATTCTGATAGCAAATGCAAGGGGCATGTTGGCACCCTAGTCTAGAAGGCACTCACCCTAAGTTATTCCTTGTGCTCTGCATACTGCAGAGGCCCTGAGCCATTCCTGCATGTCTCTGGGCCTCAGTTTCCACATGGCAATGACTGGTTTCATGTGAAGGTACATAAGAATGTGTCATGTAGGACATGGAGACAGGTCACCTCAAGGGGCAGACCTGGAGGTAGGCACAGCCCTGTGAGTCTGAGTAAGGAAGAAAGCAGGTGAGCCTTACAGCTCCTTCTCCTCTCTGCCTCCTCCTGTCCTCTCTGAGAGGACCCAGGGCTCCTGAACTCCACTCATCTCTAGCAGAGGTCAAGGGGTGTGAGGGGGCAGGAGGGAGTCCAGGGTGGAGGCAGGCCAGACTGTCATGGTTGAGTGTTGGGGGCACTCACTGCTGCTAAGTAGCCCTCCTGGGCCCTCCCTGACTTTGCCTCACATTGATGGGGGAACAGGCAGCTCCAGCACTCAAGTCCTCAGCTCTAAGTGAACAAGCCCAGCCTCCGACATGGGCCCAAGTTCACTCCTTTCCCCCATTCCTCTTCCTGAGCAGGGTCTTGTCCCCTGGTGTGCTCACTGGGGGAGGGGGACCTCCCTAATGGAAGCTCATTGGGAACCTTCAGCTCCCCTTCTTTATCCCCCAAAACACACTTCTGAGGTTGGAATCACTGGCTTCTTTGTGCATTCAAGAAAACTGATAGTTTGGGACATGGAAACAGGACTGTGATGTGGTCCAGCTGTGGGATACAACCTCAGACACTCTGATCCCAAAGTCCGTGCTTTACAGAAGAGCCTGAGGTGGTGGGTGGGTTACAGGGAGCAGTCATGCAGGCAGGGGTCTCTAGGTGGGCATGATCTTGGCCTGGTTCATGCTGAAGGAGGCTCCCATGAAGCTGGAACACAGGGTGGGGGAGAACACTGGGGAGGGCTCCTTGGCCACAGCACACAGAATGTTGAGAGCTGGCAGGAGCTGAGGGGGAACAGGCACTCCCCCCACCCGGGCCTAAATCATGGAGCACCTGCCATGCAGCATCTGCTTTAAGCACTGTGGGTCCTATGGTGACCTCCTGGTTTGATGATGTTGGCAGAAATCCCAGCACTAAAAACCAAGCAGAAGTTCAGGAAGGTCAGTGCCCAGAGAGGGCTTATGGCCTTAATTTTATTTAATCCTCATCAGGGGTTCAAAGGCATTCAGGGACCAGCCTGATGGTCTACAGCTCAGAGGCAGAGCTAGGAATGCTTTCTAAATCTGTTTTCTTTCCACTGCCTCACAGTCATGCAGTCACTCAACAAACCTTTATTGAGTGCATTCTGTGTGATGGCACCATGGGACAGGGTGTCAGGCACTGTCTGTGCCCTGTTAGAGCTGACAGCTGGGGAGGGGCAGAGTTGGGTATAACAATATGGTAAATGCTGACACAGAGACCAGGAGATGGTGTTATGGATCAGAGAAAGTCACCCACTCCAGAGGAGACACATCAAGGCAGGCTTCCTGGAGGAGTTGACAGCATAGTGAGTCACTGGGAATTGTACAGGTGGTAGGTCAGGTATGGTGGGAAAAGCAGCCTGGCCAGTGAACAACATGAGCATGGGTGCACTGGGCCAGGCCCCACAGGCCACATGTCTTACTTTTCCAAAGTGTTGTGGATGCAAAGTACAAGAAATGGGCTAGCTTTTATTCAGGTTTTTATTTGGGCTAAAAGCTTATAAGACTGTAAAACGTCCAACTTGAGGCACCATAACATGTGCTTTCTCAAAAAAGTCAGCTACCACAAGGTGAAGCAAGAAGGCCACCAATCTCTGCCGAGGTCTCTGCCTTCCTGCAGCTGTGGGCAAACCTGGCATAGGGTTTGTCTCTTCCTGGGCCTCCTCACTCAGTCTCGGCATGGCAGGGTCAAATATGGCAGAGTACTTTTCCTGTGTCTGTCTGTGTATCTCTCGATGTGTTTCTGTTTATATCAGACCCAGCAAGGGGGCAGAGATTCAACCTGAGTCAGGCCTCACTAACATAGTCCAATCAAAAGCACTAAAGCAACCTGAGCAGGGTTGCTCAGGTTATCAAGTAATCTAAACAAAGAACCCTCAACTGAATTTAATGCAATCAAAGGGTATCACACCCACAAGAATAGATTAGATAAAAAACATAATCTTTTTCTTTTGGGGATTAAAATTAGATAGTGCTAACAGTTGTACAAATCTCAAAATGTACTAAAACCCAATGAATTGCAAACTTTCAAAGGCTTGTTTGTATGGTACATAAGTTTTTATCTTAATAAAGGTGTTATATTAAAACAAAAACAGTTACCACCATCTACTAGGTCTTGCACATAATTTGAGACTCTTTTCATGCACAGCAATGATATAAAGCCAGTTTTTGTTGTTTTCAAAAGAAAAATTTACTCTATTTTAAGTATGCATTTATTTTTCCAGTCTCTTACTAATGAATATTTAAGCTTATCTCTATTGTTATCACTATATTTATTATAAACATTATTGTACGGAAAATTCATATACATATAATGTGGTGCACAATCTGAGTTTAATTATAAGATATATCTGTGGGTAGGTTAAAAAACATGAGCAGTTTGATGTATATTGAAATATTGCCTCATCTAAATATGCTTTCCATTTACATTTATTGACATGACAGAAAGACATGCAATAAACTTTGTTGTCTTATTCTATATTAATTTTCATATACTCCATATGTTTTAATTTTGTTTTATCTTGTGTGCTTCCAAGTTGATAGTTTAATTTTTCTCAAATTTTAATTTACCTCTTAGGTAAATTTTAACTTTGTTAATATAAACCTGCTTTTCTTGATTAATAACTGCTAGTGAATACGAAACAGCCATTATAGAAATAGAAAACACTAGCACATCTAATGATTCATTCATCTCATCTCTTTATCATCAGTGTTCCTGATTTAGTTATTTCTAAATCCATATTACTTTCCTCCTAATTATTCTAGTAGTGGTTACAATATTTAATACATTTTCTTAAATATTTGAGGTAGTTGATTGAAAAATAACACAAAATTCTTATTTACCCCAGTATTTTTTAAAACTGAGTGCTACTGTATGTAATTTACCAACTTTCCAGGACTTTTGTTCTGCTTTGGTGTCCTTAGAATTATGTCTTCTTTTTATAAATATAGATTTGTTCACCAAAATATCTCTCTTATTTCAATAATCTTTATCACATGTTTACAGGAACACTTTAGACCTCTAGATTCAGGTTTTGATATTAAGATAAGTGTTTTTCCATTATTGCTATGAATTTGTTTTATTTTCTCTATTAGTTCAGATCTCTTTTCAAAAAAATTTTTTTTGAATGGCAACCATTGTCTGTCTTCCAGTCCTATTAATTTCTCTCTTATTATCTACATAGCATGTCTGCATTGACTTCAAGTTTATCTGTAGATTTATTGACCTTTGGCCAAAGCTGTGGAATCTGTTAACTAAATCTAAATGGTTGTCAGTCACCACTGGTCAAGAGTTGTTTCAGATGTTTAATCCTATCTGCTTAGTTTTGTAATTACAAAAGGACTTTTCACTTGCACCTGATATGGTAGAACCTGGAGTGGGGAGGGGAATCTGATGGTGCAGCCTGGCCACATAGATTGAATGTGCCTACATGACAAGCTCACTCTGAATTGTCAACAGCCAAGCAGATTTTGGGCTTATTAATACCTCCCAATTTGTATACATTGTTTGTTGCTTGAGACCTGGACTGAGTGTGTGTTCTTTTGACTTGTGGTGGAAGGATGAAAATGTCCATGCCTGATGTTGTAGGACCCTTGCAATGCATATTGTCTCCTTTGCCTGTTGTAAAGCTTCTCCCTGAGTTTAAACTGCTTGAGTCCTCTGAGTCCTTTCAGCAAGTAAACTCTTAAGGTGAATAATGTTTATGAACACATGACTTTAATAATCCTTATTTCTTCTCAAACCTAACTTCAATGTCCATGCCTATATTTTCTTCATCATCAATTTTCAATTTCAATTGTCTTACACTCCTTTAATGTGTTCATGGTTTTTTCTTACTATTATTTTATGATCATTGACAGAATAATTTCAGTATTTCTCTTATGTATTCATTTCATCATTTTTCAATATAATCAATCCATTTCTCACTGCATTAACTACACTTGCTCTTTCTGTCTGCTTTACTCACAAGGCAAAACCCAAAGCTCTGCCTATTCTGGACCCATCCTCTCTGTGGAACATGATTTCAGAATAAGGCATGACCTTGCTGCCTGGTTTAACTTAAATTTATGATCTAAGAGTGCAAGTGAGTCATCAATAATATCCCATGATCTGTTAAACTTGTTTCCTTTTCCCCCAAATTCCATCAGCCCTTCCAGTGCACTCAGTTTATAAATACAAATGCTATTTTAATTTCAAAGTAAGAGCATACAGAAGACAAGGTTAGCAATTTCACGCTATCAGATATACAAAACAAATATATCTGTACCCACAGACTCTCTCTTCCTTCTTGATATCTTGTTAAAAAACATGAAATTCCCTTGTTTCTACATAAAACCAATCTATTCCCAGGATCATAAACTCAAAGATTTTGCTCCTTCAATTATTCTAACTCATCTATGGACCATAAATATTACCTGATCGTTCTCACTAGCCTATACATATCTTAAAAATAAAGTACTATATTCCTCCAGATACTTCTATATTAATCTTCACTGATTTGTGAAAACTTCTCAAATGTATTGTCTATTCTTATGAAACAATGCTTTCTCCTGCCACACTCTTACAAATCCATTTACTATAATAAATTGTACACATAGTTTAATCTGGAAGAAATATGGATCTTTGCTAAAAACAAAAATATATGTGATTGTGAATTTGTCCATTCTGCGGGTTCCTTGCAGGACTGAGATAAAGATTGGCATTCATTTCACCCATCTCAAAATAGAGCAGCTTTACAGGTGGCATTTGATAAAAGCATTTGAGGACACTCTACCTGCAGTAAGCAAGACATAATGGATCAAGCAACATTGAGATGTAAAAGCCTGGGTAGGACGAGGCTGAGGAGAAAGATTCTTATTGAAGTAAGGACCTCCTAGAGCTAACACGAACCTTGGGGTATCCAGGGTTCATGTGCATGCCCAGTGTTGGAAACATGACACTAAGATTGCACTTCTGGCTGATATTTAGGACCTACACAAGAAGGAGGTGAAGGTCAAACCAGAATAAGGGGCAACCAGGCTTTATATGAAGGACTGCTGCAGCTTAGAACCAATCTGCAAAGAAAGGAAGAAGCTTTTTAGTATTTCTTTTCTCAGTTCTTGGCATTGAAGGAAATATCTGCAAGATCAGTGGCTGACTGCTGAGATAAGGAAACAGACACCTCAGAGATAGCACATGACAATGAATACAGTTTTTTTCTCAAAAATAGTTGGAAATGTCACAAAACAGACAACTGCAGCCACTTGTCTATACATTAAAACATATTTATGACAAAATAAGAAAGAAATACTCATGACAATATGTGCATCATTTCTGCAGCTAGACACAAGGTCATACTGGTATTTATAAATACCTTTTTTTCACTGTTCATTCCATATTACCTTTGCCCTCAAAATACACCTTAGTTGGATATGGTTCTTTTTCTGGTGGGGTAATCTAAACATTCATTCTTTTTTGTCATTTTTCCCTTTATTTTGCTTTTTAATTTAAGAAGTTGTTGGTTTACAGAAATGTCAGGAATAAAATACAGTTACCATATACCACCCTATTATTAACACCTTCCATTAGTGTGGTACATTTTTTACACTTCATGAAAAGTCATCAACTACAGAAGGGTTCACCATTTGGATGGTGCAGTCCTAAGCTTGCTTGTTTTTTATTTCATTTTTATTCTACTAATATATATACAACCTAAACTTTTCCCTTTTAAACAATACTGACATACAATTAAGTGTTGTTAATTATGTTCATGTTGTACTAACATCATCACCATACATTACCAAAATTTATGATGAAACCAATTATAAATTCTGTACAATTTAAGCATTAACGCCTCATTCCCTAGCTTATTCCATGCCCTGGTGACCAATATTCTACATTCTGACTCTAGTTTACTTATTCTAATTATTTAATAAAAGTGAGATTATACAATACATGTTCTTGTGAGTCTGGTTTATTTCACTCAACTTGATGTCTTTAAGGTTGATCCAGTTATTGCAGGTATCAGAATTTCACTTCTTTTTTACACCTGAAACTATTCCATTTTATGTATATATTACATGCTATTTATTTTTATTTTTTTCTTTAAAATATCTAAAGAGCCCAGATTTAAAAAAAAATACAAATCTATTAAAATACATATTACTTTTGGGAAAACACTATGCAAACTTGATTTTTTTCCCCCAAGAAACCCTTCTCAGGCTCACTCAGAAAATAAGAGATCACTTCCAGAAAAGCTGTATTTTAAATTCACCAACACCACAAGTTGCGCCTGTGGAAAAGTTTCACTCTACGGACTTTATGGAACTGTGCTTTTACATTTGAAAAAAGTTTACCGCAGTGCATTTGACAAAGGCGGTCTGTACAGGGTTCAGAGCACGGAGGGGGTGAGGGGCAAGGGCCAGGGGAATATTGCGCCTACAGCTCTGGGGGCTGCGCGAAGGAAACAGCTTCACCAGGTGGTGGTTCTAGTCCTGCGCGGGGCCCTCGGGCTGGTCTCCCGGTGTGCCGGCTCTCCCATGTGTTCCCGGTCCAGGTGCGGGGCACCGGCGCGGTCCAGCTGGTACCCATGAGTCTCACGCAAGTTCTTGGGACTGTAGTCCTAAGGCTCGTGGTCGCAGCAGGTGCTCTCGGGTGGTGGGGTGGCTCCAGTCCGCGGTGGGCGACGATCAGAGGGTCTCACGGGAAGCCCAAGGTGCGCTCAGGCGTTGGGGGCCTGCGGCGGAAGCTGAGAATCAGCGCCCGGGCTGCTTCTAGTCCTTCCCCCTTTCCCCCTCCCTTGGGGACTGGCGGCCAGCCCGCAGGGGGAGGTGGTGCTCCCCGCGCTCCTCCCTTGACCTCTCAGTAACCCTGGAGCACCCTGGCACAGTCCTACTGCTGCCGCCGGAACCCGCCAGGGTCCTTGGCGGGCGAATGGCTCTCCTTGGCCGGGGCAGTGCGGCCTGCGGCTCTGTCTGGCAGCTGCGGAGCTGGAGGCTGCTGAAGGGATCGCCCACGCTGGGGTGGGGCGGGGATCTGGGCAGACGCCAGTGAGGCCTGCCTCAGAAGGGCCGACTTCTCCAGGACATCACAGGGGGGTGACTAGACACGAACACCCCACTGGACGCCCAGGCTCATCGTGTGTTGGGGGGAGGGGTCTTTAGCCCCATGGGTTTCTGCGGAGTTCCTGGAGGAATCATGGTCAACAGTAGTTACAGCATCCACCCCGTCCCCTTCGTTAATTTGTTGTGTACAGTTGTTCATAGATTTGCTTATAATCCTTTTTATTTCTGTGAGATCAGTAATGACATCAACATTTTCATTTCTGATTTTAGTTGTGTCTTTTCTTTTTTCCTTCTGAGTCTAGATAGTCTTGTTAATTTTATTGATTTTTTTTTAAATAACCAACTCTTTGTTTTGTTTATTTTCAGTTGCTTTTCTACCCTATTTTATTTTTCTCTTCTCTAATCTTCCTACCTTCTGATAACTTTGGGTATACTTTGCTCTTCTTTTTCTAGTTCAACAAGTCAAGCGAGGTTCTTAATTTGATATCTTTGTTCCTTTTTAATACAGGCATTCACAGCTATAAACTTCCAGCTCAGTATTGCCTTCACTGCATCAAGTAAATTACGGTATGTTGTGTCTTGGTTTTCATTCATCTCTAAGTATTTTCTGATTTCCCTTGTAAAGAAGAAATTACTACATGTTATTTACCCATTCATATATTGTTGGACACTTGTATTGCTTTTGGCATTTCTGAATAATGCAGGTATGAATATCAGTGTGCAAATATCTCTCGAAGTCCTTGCTTTCAAAACTTTTGTGTTTATACCTAGAAGTGGTATTGCTGGATCAAATAGTAATTGTGGTTTCTAAAAGCCTTTTTAAAAGAATATATCAGCTCCCTACTTCCATTTCATTTTCTGTAACTTGCTGGAGAGCACCATAGACATGTCTAAAACTAATGTTGCTATTAGGATTAATTTGATAAGAACATGCTAATATTTGTGAGGTTTATTTAGCAAAGTCTAATAAAAATAATATGGCATTTTATTCATTATTTTTGTCACTTAGAGGTTTTAAACTCAAATGAGATTTCAGGACTTGAGTACTTTGCTCACCTTTGTAAGGCAGAAATAAATGAAAAGTCCCTAGTTAGAAAGAAAGATTTCTTTGAATCCTGTCTTTAATTGAACTTACACAAAAAACCTGTCCCGAATCAATGACAAAATGCTGAATCCAGATTTTTTGTATGTAATGTAAATAAAAGTACATTACATGACATATCCCATTTTATATCCATCATATCCTTAGGATTATAATATTTGGTCCTTGAATAATGAGATTTGTTCACCCTGGAATAAAATGTACAGAAATTGAGAGTTGATTTCTATTCATAGCCCTTGCAGTTTAGGCATAACAATATTTTGTTTTCATTTTTATCTCTTTAGATTTTCTGAGCAACTGAATTTATTTATCCAGAAAATTTTCACACATTTAAGTCAGTTAGATCAATTTGAGAAATAACCAATATTGAGTACTTGCCCTTTTGTGTTATGATAAATATGTCGGCTTTGCTAATAGGAAAAAAAATTCCACTTAATAATTCCTACATTAAAGAAAAGTAGCTAGCTCTTGATGGGACATTACATTCAACCCTGGAACATTTTTAAACCCTTCACCTAAAGTGAATTTATAAATTCACTGCAATCCCAATAAAAATTCCAACAACTTTCTATGCTGAAATGGAAAAGCCAGTCATCAAATTTGTATGGAAGGGTGAGGTTCCTCAGTAAGTAGCAAAACCATCTTGAGAAAGAAAAATGAAGTTGCTTGACTTGTACTTCTGAATCTTAAAAATTATTACACAACCATAGTAATGAAAACAGCATGGTACTGGCATAAGGAGAGACATACTGATCACTGAAATTGAATAGAGAGTTCAGATGTCAGCCCTCATATTTATGGCCAACTGATGGTTTGCCCACTGGGGATATAGTAGTTTCTCCAAAAAATGGTCTTGAGAAAACTTGATGTCCACGTCCAAATTAATGAGTGTAGTTCCCTACTTCTCACCGCATACAGCAACCAAATCAAAATGCAACAAAGACTTAAATATAAGAAACAGAACCACATAGCTCTTGGAAGAAAACATAGGGAAGCAACTTCAGGATCTTGTGTTAGGCAGTAGTTTTTTCACCTTTATACTCGAAACACAAGCAAAAATTAAAAAAAAAAAAAAAGATAAATGGTAGCTTCTCAAGCTTAAAAACTTTTGTTCCTCAAAGGATTTTACCCTGAAAGGAAAAGACAACATACACAATGGGAGAAAATATTTGGAAACCACATATTGAATAAGGGTTTAATATCCAGAATACATAAAGAAATTCCACAAATCAGCAATAAAAAGACAAATGAGCCCAGGAAAAAATGGACAAAAGCCTTGAATAGACATTTTTCCAAAGAAGATATACAAATATCCAGATAGCACATGAAAAGATGCTCAGGAACATTAGCCATTAGGGAAATTCAAATCAAAACAATGTTTAGTTTTCTAATCCTTGAACACAAATGTCCTTCCATTTATTTAGGTTTCTCTTGATATTTGTAGCAATATTTTATAATTTTGTGTGGACAAGTCTTTTACATTCTTGGTACAATTTGTTCCTAGATTAGGTTATTTAGTTGCTATTGTGAATGGTGTTTTTCTTGGTTTCTTCTTATGATTATGAATTACTAGTATATAGAAACACTACCAAATTTTGAGTGTTGATTAGTTCCAGTAGCATTTTTTGTGGATTTTTCAGGATTTTCTGTATATTGGGTTATGTCATCTTGAAATAGGGAAAGTGTTATCTTTTTCCTTTTCAATTTCGATGCCTTTTTTTTTTCTTGCCTAATTTCTCTGGCTAATCTTGCAGGACAGTGTTGAATAACAGTGGTGGCAGTGTGCATCATTGTCTTGTTCCTGATCTTAGAGGGAAAGCTCTTACTTTTTTACCATAGAGTAGGTTGTTAGCTGTGGGTTTTCATAGATGTCTTTTGACAGGTTGAGAAAGCCTCCTTCTATTCCTTGTTTACTATGTGTTTTTACCAAGAAGAGGGGCTGGATTTTGTCAGATGCCTTTTCTGCATCAGTTGAAATAACACTGTTGTTTTTCTTTGTTGTTTTAATGTGGTATATTACAGTCATTGATTACTTTATGTTAAACCACACTTATACTTTTGTGATGAATCGAATTTCATCACAAAGTGTAATTCTTTTTATGTGTTGTTGGATTTGGTTTGCTAGTATTTTGAGGATTTTTCAATTATATTCATAAAGTGTATTGATTTGTCATTTTATTTTGGTATCTTTATCTGGTATTGGTATGTGGAATGTAAATGTATACACAGTAAAAAATATGACTTACGTAATATTAATATCTAGAATATAAAGAATAACCATGGAGAATATTAATGTATTCTTTGATCTGATAGGATGAGTTAGGGAGTTTTCCTACTTTTTCAATTTTTTGGAAGACTTTGAGCAGGATAGGGGTTATTTGTGATTTTTTTAATCCATTTATTTTGATGGACATTTGGGTTATTTCTACTTTTTTGCTATCCCAAAAAGTGCTGCTATGAACGTTTATGTACACATATCATCTCTATTTTTTAAATGTTCATTTTTTAAAGCTTGAGATGTGGTGAGTTAACAAAACAGTCATGCATATCATACAGGATTCCTGTGCATTGTCCCACCACCAACACATTTGTGTCACATTTGTTACAAATGTTGAAAGAACATCTTCATAATATTACTGTTATCCATAGTCCATAGCATATATTTGGTGTATTTTCTCACAAACCATCCAATTATTAATACCATATTTTAATATTGTATATTTATTATAGTTCATAAGAGAATGATCTCATATTTGTACCATTAAGCATAGTCCATTATTGACTGTGTTATATGGTCCCATGCATGGTACAATCCATCTAATGTGTATACTCAGTGGCTCTCAGTTTAATCACAGAAATGTGCTATTATTATTCAAGTCCATTACACAATGTTTTTTTAACATATGTTTTTATTTTTAATTTTTAAAGATATTTAGATTACATAAAGGTTAAATAAAACATTGGAGATTCCCATATGCCCTGCTTGCTACCACTCCCACATTTCCCCACACACCCTTCATTTGTGTGGTAGGTACATTTGTTATAAATCATGAACACATTTTGGACGATTACCACTAAGCATGGATTATAGTTTACATTGTAGTTTACACTCACTTCCACAGAAATTTGTACATTATGACAAGATATATAATGGCCTGTATTTATCATTGCAGTGTCATTCGAGACAATTCCCAAGTCCTGAAAATGCCCCCATATTACACCTGTTTTTCCCATCTCCCTGCCCTCAGGACTTCCAGTGGCCACTGCCTCCACACCAATGATAAATGTTCTTCCATTTCTAGAATAACAATAAATCTATAGTAGAATAACAGTAAGTCTTCTCTAGTCCATCATTCATTCCCCAATCCTGAGGATTCTGTAATGGTGATGCCCACTCCATCTCTAATTGAGAGGGGGCTTAGATCCCATGGGGCAGACGGATGGTGCTATCTTGATTGTAGTTGCAGATCCTCTCAGTTCCTTGATATGGTGGTTGTCCATCATGATCTCCTTGTTAGTTGTCCTGGGTAAGGCCAATGAAGTAGAGAGTAGGTTTTGCAACTCTGTTGAGATTCTGGGCCTAGCTGGCACATGGACATCCCAAAGATTTAAGTCTCTTGGACATACACCTATCAACTCTATTACTAACTATAAGTTCAAATAGAAGGGGCAGAAGAGCCATGTGGAAACAACAACTGAGTCCAACTCTGTCCCACTGGTGAGCATAAATTTCCAAGTAAGGCCCACTGGCAGGGCACCAAATTCCTGAGCTGTCTGCCCTGCCTATGGTGTCTGGGTATCTCCAGAGCCCTCAGGAGCCCAGCTATTTGAAGCAATATTTAGTTTGGCAGTCAATGAGATCCTGCTGAGACATGCATAAGCGTAACCTCTGAAATGACCTCCAGACTCACTTTGAAGTCTCTTAGCCATTTAAACTCATTTGTCTTTACCCTTTCCCCCATTTGGTCAAGGTCTTTTTCCAGTTTCATTGCTAGTTGGTGCTTGGTAATAATCCCTTGGTGCCCAGGAGGCTCATCCCTGGGAGTCATGTCACACACTGGGAGGAAGGTAATGTATTTATATGCTGAGTTTGGCTTAAAGAGAGGCCACATTTGAGCAACAAGGAGGCTCTCAGGAGATAACTCTTAGGCACCCTATAATACTAGGCTAAGTTTCAATTTTGAAAATAAAGGTTCCTAAGTACAGTCATCAATATCAAGGGCCCATCAATGGTCCATCCTCCTTTTACTAGTCACTGCCCCTATACTCAGGATTCTTGCTATCCCATTAGAGATTGTGGCAGAGCTCCCCAGGATGGGAATTCAATATTCTTTCAGTTATTGTGTGATTCTCCACCCACCGTGACAATGCCCCATGAAAACTTGAACATATTTATATGCCTTATAGGTGTGCCCTAGCTGAACCTCCTTCCTTTCATCCCCCAACACTGATACCCCACACCAGTGATCCTCCCTTGCCACTGTTGTAACCCTTCTGTGATCTAAAACTTCTTCAAAGATGAAGCCAACAAAATAACCTAAGACAATTTTTTAAGAAAATGAAATAAAGATAGTTTTAATAACAAATAAAATACAAAAACATTAAACAAAATTGGAATAGTAAAAATATAATAAAACATAAAATTAAAAATTTTTTGACCTTATGTCTTTCATCACTGTAAGATCTGTTATCTTGTATGTGCAGTGACATTTTCTTCTGTTTATTCCCTCAGTGTCTTATTTTTTCATTTTGTCTTCAGAGAAGCTTTAGGTTGCAAAAAAGTGACATACAGAATATAGGGGATTCCCATATACCTAACATCCTCCTACTTTTCACCTTTCCCCTTTTAATAAAATTTTTTATGTTGGTGGTACATTTGTTACAATTGATATACAAATATTGAAACATTGCAACTAACCATGGTCGATTTACATTATGGTTTACATTTTGAACCATACACTTTTATAAAGTTTGATGAAAATTTAGCATGGCTTGTATTCATCATTGCAAAATCATGTAGAACACTTCCATTGTCCCCAAAATGCCCCATGTTCCATCTATTCTATTCCTTCTTCCCCCTCCCCTCAGGACCGAAGTCAACCACCAAGCTTCACTCATTGAAGAACAAAATTCTTAGTTACTTGCAACAACACTGAGGGCTTGACAAACTTCTTGTCCTCCCCTATTGGGCATTGCCTATGCTCTCAAGAATCTTCTGCCCCTCTATTTGAGAACATAGCAGGACTCTCCAAGATGGGAGTCCAACATGTTCCCATTCATTGTGTGGGTCTCCACACACTAATATAACACACTATGACAAGAAGAACACTCACACACTCCATAGAAGACTGCTCCAGGTGTGCTCTGTCCCACATGACCCCCACATCCAACACCCTAAATTAGTAACCCTCCCCTGCCATATTGGCTGAAAGAAAATTCCTAAAATTTTTGTCTCAACCACATACCTGCAAATCCCCAGAGTTCACCTGCTCCCTCCCCCAACACTTCTCCCAGTTCCATGGACAGACCAAAGCACACTTTCCACCCTACCCTCCTCCCAAACCAGCGCCATACAACCGAATAGCATCACTGCACACCTGTCACACCCATCCAGTGCACAAGTACACCCTTACACCTTATCACAGATTTTTCCCATATGGGCATTGGCTCAAAACCTTCTCCCTTTCTTTCTCCTGTAAACCTGTTTTCCATATTCTAGCTCTGTGTGATTGCTCAATTTGCTTAATTCATATCAGTGAGGTCATGTGATATTTGTCCTTCAGTGCCTGGCTTGCTTCACTCAACATAAGGTCTTCAAGATTCATCCATATTATCCCTTTGTTAATACTGCATTCCTTCTTGCAGCTGTGTAATATTCCATTGAATGTATATACCACAGTTTGTTTATCCATTCATCTGTTGGTGGACATTTGGGTTGTTTCTAACTTTTGGCAATAATGACTAATGCCCTTATGAACATTGGTGTGCATATATCTGTTTATATCCATGTGTGCAATTCCTCTGGGTATATACTGAGCAGTTGGATTGCAGGATCATATGGATATTCTATAGTTAGCTCCCTGAGGAACTACCAAACTCTATTCCAAAATGGCTGCACTAAACTCTATTCCAAAATGGCTGCACCATTCTACCAGCAGTAGATAAGGATACCAGTTCCTCCACATCATATTTAATTTAATTGCCCCTGTTTATTTAATAGCCTCCTGTCTAATGTATGTAAGATGATATTTCACTGTGATTTTGATTTGCATTTCCCTAATAGCTAGTGACATTGAGCATCTTTTCCTGTGTTTTTCAGCCATTTGTACTTCTTTGGAGAAGTATCTATTCAAATCACTTGCCCATTTTTTAAGTGGTTTGCTTGTCTTTTTATTTTTGAGGTATAGGATTTCTTAATATATGTTGGAAATTAGGCCCCTATCAGATATATGGTTACCAGATATTTTTCCCATTGAGTAAGGCTGCTTTTTCACTTTCTTGACAAACTCCTTTGAAGTGCAAAAGTTTTTAATTTTGAGGGGGGTCACATTCATCTGTTTTTAGTTTTGTTGCTCGTACTTTCTGTGTAAAGTTCATGAAACCATTTCCTTATCAAGACCCTGTAGATGCTTCCCTACATCATCTTCCAAGATCTTTATGGGCTTGGCTGTTATATTGAGATCTTTGATCCATCTTCAGTTAATTTTTGTCTAATGTGTGAGATGGTGTTCATCTCTCACTTTTTTGGATATGGATATCCAATTCTCCAACCACCATTCGTTTAAGAGCTTGTTCTCTCCCAGTTGAGTGAGCTTGGTAGCCTTTTCAAATATCAGTGGACTGTATATGTAAGGATCAATATCAGAACTCTTAAATTAGTTCCATTGGTCAGTGTGTCTATCAGGGTGCCTATACCATGCAGTATTGACCACTGTAGCTTTGTAGTATGTGTTAAAGTTAGGTAGTGTGATTCCTCCAATTTCATTTTTCTATTTCAAAATGTCTTTGGCTATTTGGGGCTCTTGCCCTTCCAAATAAATTTCATAGTTAGCGCTTCCAAATCAGTAAAAAAATACTGTGGTATTTTTTATTGGGATTACAATAAGTCTGTAAATCATTTTGGGTAGGATAGACATCTTATTGATATTTAGTCTTCCTTTCCATGAACAGGGAGTATTCTTCCATTTACTTAGGTCTCCTCTGATTTCCTTTAACAGTGTTGTGTAGTTTTCTGCATACAAGTCATTTACCTCTCTAGTTAAATTTATTCCTATTTATTTAATTCTTTTTGATGCTATTGTAAGTGGGATTTTTTTCTTGATTTCTCCTCAGTTTTCTCATTATGTGTATAGAAATGCTACTGATTTTTGCACATAGATCTAATAACCTGC
>JAQZBX010023510.1:16649-30891 GCA_029593785.1 Cabassous unicinctus | reverse complement strand
AGCGCTCAATCTTTGAGTCACATCTGCTCCCCAATGAGAGTTGTTTTTTTTTTGTTCGTTTGTTTTTAGGAGGTACCAGGGATCGAACCTGGGACCTCATACATGGGAAGCAGGCACTCAACCACTTGAGCTACATCCTCTCCCTGACTCATTCTTTATAGTAACTATATTATTACTCCCTATGTTCTATAATTTTTATCTTTCCCCTTCTAATGGACATTTAGACAGTGTCAGTATTTTGCCATTACAACAATGGTGCATTAGGTACATATACCCTTATATAGTGATGCTTTTATTTCCAGTAGATGGAATCCCCAAAGTGGGATTGTTTAATACTTAGTGCCAAATGAAGTTGTAGAAAAAGGTTGTAGCAATTTATTTTTCTCCTGACTGTGGGTAAGAGGGACCAGTTATTACTTTCAAGTTCATGTGTGGTCCAGGTACTAAAGAAGCAGCATATAGAAGGAATGGCTTCATTGCTCTAATCCTGATTTACACAGTGATCTAGTCTCTTATAGGCTAATAAGACTGTCTTCCTGTAATCATCATTTAAATGGAAAGCCACTATCTGTGCTCAGCTGTGTATCAGACACAGGAAAGAGTCAATTCCCTGCATGACACAAGAGGTGTTTTGTTTTTAATGAAAAAGCTGTAGGGATGTTAGACACCAAAACTCTAGATATCCCTGTATGACTAAATATGGGCGTTTGGTAGAGGAGTCAGCTCTTTTTATTGTTTAGATTTTAGACAAGTTTCTCTTTCTTCCTTTCTAAGGGGGCCAGACCAACCTTCGCATACCTCAAGGCACTGTGGGCCAAGTAATGCTGGATGATAGGGCTTACCTGGTACGTTGGGAATATTCCTACAGCAGCTGGACCCTTTTTACCTGTGAGATTGAAATGCTGCTTCATGTTGTTTCGACTGCAGGTAAGGTCAGCTTTGGGAGACATCATTGGGGGGAGGGGGAAATGGACATGCGTGAAAGATAAAATTCAGAACTATCAAGATTGTGATTTGTTTGCTTTGTTTTCTGGGACTCAGACTATTCAGCGATCTTAAAGGAGTTGTTTTCCATGAGGTCATAGGCTTTCTTTCCCTGCAGATGTGATTCAGCATTGCCAGCGTGTCAAACCCATCATTGATCTTGTCCATAAGGTCATCAGTACAGATCTGTCGATAGCAGATTGTCTCCTGCCGATAACTTCCCGCATCTACATGCTGCTGCAGCGGTGAGTGTCAGATGGATAACCTTCAGCTTCATGGCAGAGCTCTCAGCAGTTATTCTCTGTGCTTCTAGGAATCTGACTACATATACTGCGTTAAAACCCACACAAATTCCTTTGTGGGAAGCTCTGGTGTGATATCTGTTCCCAGCTAAGGGCTTTCCTGTTTTTGTATTCCTACTGAGAAGGAGGGACTTGGAAGAGAGAACTGGAAAATATTTTTGATGGAACAAGTTGTATTATTCATCTTACTGAGTACAGTATACTGTTCTCCAACCAGGTTAACAACAGTAATCTCCCCGCCTGTGGATGTCATTGCTTCTTGTGTCAATTGCTTGACTGTTTTGGCTGCCCGGAATCCAGCAAAGGTGAGATGGCAAGTCTTCCTGATGGCAAAAAAAAAAAAGAAAGACAGCAATGAGTGTATACCTGGAGATACATGGACATTTGATTCTTCTTTTCCATTCTTAGGTGTGGACTGATCTTCGTCACACAGGTTTTTTACCATTTGTGGCTCATCCCGTCTCTAACATGAGTCAGATGATTAGGTGAGCCAGATCTTAGGGTGGGTAGGATATATTCCCTAGGGAGAACCATGTACATTTCAGGTGTAGCCTAGCTTTACTAGTTTTTAAAACATTTCTCTTTACCTGTTTACTCTGCTCCTTGTCTTTTTAGCCCTCTGACCAGAAATAGAAGGGATGAGTGAGGACCAGGTAAAAGAGATTGATGGGACATGGGCACAGAGGCTGCTCTCCTCTCTTAGGGCACCACTGATGGTTCAGAGTCTTTGATTCCTGAGAGAGAGAGGTATTTCTCATCCAGTAGCAACCACCTTAGGTCTGTGGGAATTTACTTAACAGCCTAGAGACTCCAGAGGTCTCTGGATCCAGGGAATTGGCTTTCCTTTCTTAAGTAATAGTCACTCTGTACTTTTTCTTGTTTCATGGATACTCAGACTTGCCCAGTAGACGAGTTGCCAATGGACAGCCTCCATCTTGAGCATTCTTATGTTGCTCTCTTACTTGTGAAACAAAGACGTTTATTTGATTTTTTACTTTAAATCTCTTACAACTACATAAATAGTATGTGTTCTTAATGTTTACTTGGGTATAAAATTGCCTAGATATGATTAATTCCCTTGTAGAGCTTCCCTATTTTATGTCGAAGCCATCTAGACAAGAATGCAGTATTTACAGTTTCTTAAATCCTTGAAATTTTTTCTCTGTCATTTTCCAGCGCGGAGGGGATGAATGCTGGAGGGTATGGGAACCTCTTGATGAATAGTGAGCAGCCCCAGGGCGAGTACGCAGTCACCATTGCCTTTCTGCGCTTGATCACCACTCTTGTCAAGGTAATAGTTGATCGATGATTCTGAAATAGTTTCCCTTCCACCTGTTACTGTAGACATCTTATCAGGAGGCAGAAGTCATCCTGAAGTTATGGTGACAACAGTTTTTATGTATCAAGTACTTATTTTGTGCCAGATTCTATATTAAGTGCTTTATCTGTGTGAATTTATTTAATACTCTCAGAAGGCGTATGAGGTAGAATTGAAGAGGGCTGTGGTGTATTTTAGTGACTATCAAGCTGTTTGACCGCAGTCCAGGGCAATAAGTATACTTTATGTCATGTCTCAGTACATACAAATGTGTACGGGTATACTCCTGAAGCAACTTTTACAACATTTACTCTTATTTAAGATGCACTCTGATACTTTCTACTTTGTTTCTTTCTTTTTTTAAAGCTATTTTTCACCATAAACTGATTTCACAATCCACCAATGGATCACAGCTCTGATTGAAAACTACTGGTGTTGCAGTTAAGAGCAGGGGTTTTGAAATCAGACAGAGTTAGATTTAATCTTCAACTTGATCACTTAATAGCTGCCTTCATGATTTGGGGTGTGTGTGGAATTTCTCAGAATCCCTGTAAAATAGGAATGATAATTATGGTCTCTACCTCTTGGAATTGTTGAGGGTCACACATGAGAAACACTGAGCATATTTCCTACCCACATGGTAAGCATTCCTTGAATGCTTAAAAAAAATAGAAATAATAATATAGAGATACTGGATATAGTTACAGATGTTTGTTTATATATAAACAAGGAATCCACATTTTTAAGATAAGAAAACTGGTGTTAAGTAATAATAAGGATGAAAAATTTTGGGGTATCAGTTCTCAGCTCTGGTTTTCCAGTGATGGGGTAGTGGGTGAAGGTTAAGATGACTAATGATCATAACAGTGAAACTGGCATTCTCCATCATCAACAATCCTATATTCTTTATGCTTATGGTTCCTCCCTTCTATCTAGATTTAGTCTTCATCCCTCTCTCTCATGCAGGTACCTTTTGTGACATAGTCACATTGGTCTTTTTAGTCCCCTTCTCTATTCTCTGTGAGAATAGAGAAATTCCCAACTTGGGCTCAGTTGAACTAGGGTGTTCTGGTTTGTCTTTTTTTCACTGATGTCCAAGGCTTGCCTAGATTTCCTTTGGACCTATGGTTTTGGAGTGAAATCCCTAATAACTAAATGACTTCTCTTGCATTTAAATAGCTGAAGCCCTCACAGCATGGTTTCTTGTAGGGGCAGCTTGGTAGTACCCAGAGCCAAGGACTGGTGCCCTGTGTGATGTTTGTGCTGAAGGAGATGCTTCCCAGCTACCACAAGTGGCGCTACAACTCTCATGGTGTGAGAGAGCAGATTGGTAAGGACAGTTTGGGCAGGGAAGGCCTGGAGAATTTCTTGCTTTCCTTTTCTTGGGATGAAGGTCATCATGCAAGGCCACATCATTCCTCTGTCTTTTCTGGAGTCCAGGTTGCCTGATCCTGGAGCTGATCCATGCGATACTGAACCTGTGCCATGAGACAGACCTGCACAGCAGGTATGAGTGAGACGATTGCTTGGTGCTCTTGGATGCTCCCACTCAAGGGAAGACACTGGCTTCTGCTGTTTAGAGCCATCTCATTTCTTTCAGAGTACTCACCTTGGTTGAACCCAGAGCTCAGTTCTCTTGAGGTTGTGATTGGCTTTCCACTGGACTGTTTATACTTTCTCCCTTTGGAGAGAGAAGAGCAAATGCAGTGAGAAGGAGATTGTGTGTATGTGTGTATGCGTATGTGTGTGTATATATATATATGTATTTAGTGTGTATAGATATGTATAGATACACACTTTTGTAAATATTAGTCATAATATGTTTATTGGAAAATATTCAGTGCAAAATGCCTTCATAAACTTATTTTCCAGCGATGGGTATTATTAACAAGTTAGTGCCTGTTCTTCCAGGTTTTTAACTCTCCTTGTACAACTACCCTGTAACTTTCTTTCTCTGCCATACATAGAGATCTGTCTTGTTTTAGTGGTTGCATGGCATTTATTGTATGAAATACTCTTGATGTATTTCAATAGATAATTCTATTAATTAATGGATATTTAGAATTTTTCTCAGTGGTCTCTAGGACCAAGTCTGTGCTAGGAAAGTGATCAGAGTGCCTTCATCTGGCACAGAGAACTGATCTGTATCACTGATGTCCAGTTGGTGAGATTTGCCATCCTAGCCCCACTGGACAATGTCATTTTTTTCCTGAAGATAAACTTGGTGGCTCCCTAGTGACTCAGAACACCTCTGTCTTCCAGTCACACTCCCAGCCTGCAGTCTCTCTGCATCTGCAGTCTGGCTTACACAGAAGCGGGACAGACAATTATTAATATCATGGGCATTGGTGTGGACACCATTGACATGGTGATGGCAGCTCAGCCCCAAAGGTAGGCTTCCTTCTCTACCTTTCCCCTGTTTGTCTTTATTGTCCCTGAGACAATACGAACTCCAGTTTAAGGTAACTTAAAGTAATTTTTTAAAGAAAACCTTGTTCTTCCTAGAACAAGAAAGTGTAGTAGCTGCCATGTAGACTGGCACGTAGCAAAAGGAGTTGATTGCTCCTTATCTCTCCTAGCTTGGACTGTGACCTCATAACAGAAGCTATTGAATTCTGAGAGTATTGTTGGAATCTAGTTGATGAGAGCACATATGTTTTGAATGAAATCATATTGTTTGAATCTATTTTGTTTTCCATTTGGCATTCTAGTGATGGGGCAGAGGGCCAGGGTCAGGGCCCGCTGCTGATCAAGACAGTGAAACTGGCATTCTCTGTCACCAACAATGTTATTCGACTGAAACCTCCTTCTAATGTGGTGTCTCCCTTGGAACAGGCTCTTACACAACATGGTACGTAGTTCCCTTCCAATCATCATTTCTGTCCATAAGTATGTGACGCAGGCTGTGTTTCTAGGGGGTTGACAGTATCTTCAGAATAAATACTTGAGGAAATTTGGAAATGATCACCATCACCACCAGCTCCCATTCTGGACTTGGAAACAGAAGGACTGGATCATATTTTATTTCTGCCTGCTACTGTTGACAGAATAATAGTTAAGAACATAGGTTCGAAGTCAAACTGCAAATTTTGGCTCCAACCAGTTATGAGACTTTGAACACATTACTAAACAAGTCTACCTCAAATTCCTCATCTATAAAATGAGGATAAAAATAATATCTATTCAATAAGATTATAATGAAGAGTAAATTATTTACTGCTTATAAAATGTCGGGAGTTCCTGGTTCTTAGTAAATATTGACAGTTATTACTCTGTGACCTTAAACTTGTCTCTTAATCTCTTTTGGATAGTTTCCTCATTTTCTATAGGTGTTTGGGTAATATCTAAGGGCCTTCTTAGCTCTATCATTTTGGAATTTTTATGATTTTTGCTTTTCAGTGCAATGCTTCAGTGTGATGCCTTTTTTCTAACCTGTTTTTTAGAAAACTATTTTCTTAATATGTATGTTTTTCTATTCTTAATGAATTAAATTGAACTGTTTATGCCAAATTCTGTCCTGGCTATCCTCTTCACTGCTGAAAAGAGACAGAATGATACGGGATTGCTCTAGGTTTGCTCTGGCCTCCCAAGTATTAAAGGGTAAATTCTCTTCACTTGTATGAGCCTTTTTGAACAACAGTCTATGAGCTTGAATCAGTCATGCTTGGTATCTCAACTGTTTCCCATGCTTCTTCAGGGGCCCATGGGAACAACCTCATTGCTGTTCTAGCCAAATACATCTACCACAAACATGACCCTGCTTTGCCACGTCTTGCCATCCAGCTGCTGAAACGTCTGGCTACGGTAGGATCCCACTTAACCAACTAAATCCCAGAAAACTGACTCTTTCTGCTTGAGACCACTCTTCTCTTCTCCTACTAGAAACAGCTAACTTGGACTTCTCTGACTTTTAAAGTAACACAGCTACATATAGACAAATATAAATGTATGTTTATGAGGGTTTTTCCCCCAATTAGAAAATACATGTGTACTCATTGTAAAAAAATTTAAACATTACTGATAAATGTAACATAGAATTTTGAGGTTCCTATGATCCCTTCATTCTGAGAATCCCTACGAGTAGGTTGGTATGCATTGCTTCAGGTTTCTTTTTTTTTAATCTGTGTTTATATATTTTAAAGGGTGTTTGCATCTGTGCTTTTGTTCTTTACGAAAGTGGAATTCTACTATACATACTTTTTTGTGACTAGTTTTATTCACTTAACACCATATCTTGCAATCTTACCATGTCAATACATTTGGAACTACTTGATTCTTTTTATTGCTTGCATGGCATGCCTTTGCATGTGTGCATCCTAATTTATTTGGGCCTTTTACTACCTTTTACTATTGTAAAGTGTTGCAGTGAACATTATTATCCATAGAACTCAGTAAACATTTAATTTTTATTAGACCTTTCAAAAATTTCCTCTAAAAAATATTATAACAGTTTATACTCCTACCACTAAGGCTGTTCTTGAATCCTTGCCACAATGAGCATCATCAGTTTTTCAATCTTTATCAAGATAATAGGCAAAAAAAAAAAAAGGGTTATCTCATTTTTTTCACTTTACATTTATTTATGAGTGAGGTTGAGCATTGAGTGTCTTTTTATTTTGATTACTGCTTCTGTGAATTGTTGGGCTTCTTGTACTTCTCTTGATTTCCCTTCTGATCCAGAGCTGTGTGTCTGGATGTTTCCTTTCTGCCCCTTTTCTGGGAGTTCTCCAGTACTCTCCTCAAGAAGCCTGTTGAGGTTGCCTGGAGGTAGAGCTCTAAGCCTGTGTCCTGGTCCCCACCAGGTGGCCCCTATGTCAGTGTATGCTTGCTTGGGCAATGATGCGGCTGCCATTCGTGATGCCTTTCTGACTCGACTGCAGAGCAAGATTGAGGACATGCGCATCAAAGTCATGATTCTGGAATTCCTCACAGTTGCAGTAGAGACCCAGCCAGGCCTCATTGAATTGTTTCTGAACCTGGAGGTGAAAGATAGCAGTGATGGCTCCAAGGTAAGTCTCCACATGGATGAAGTTGGGAGACAGCTCCCTGGAAGGTAGGTGCTGGGCTCTGCAGGTACAACTACTGGCAGTGGTTGTGCAACTGAGTTCTCACCTTTCCCCTCTTGCAGGAATTCAGCCTTGGGGTATGGAGCTGTCTGCACGCAGTGCTAGAGCTGATTGATTCCCAACAGCAGGATAGATACTGGTGCCCGCCCCTACTGCATCGTGCGGCCATTGCCTTTCTGCATGCCCTGTGGCAGGACCGTCGGGACAGTGCCATGCTAGTTCTCAGAACCAAGTAAGTCTGACTGTGGGAATTATTTAACCTCTGAGTCCCAGTGTCCTTGTCTGTAAAACGGGGTAATAATAGTTTTTATCTCTGAGGTTTGTTGTGATAGTTCACTGAGAATGTGCATAAAAAGTGCTTGGTGGCTAGAATTTGATACAAGGACTTGTACTCTTAGTTATTGTCTTAATGCTGCTACCAGCAGGTACCATCTTTACTCTAGGGTTTAACTATCACTGCACACACACACACACACACACACACACACACACACCCTGCTTTCTTCTAACCCCCATCAAAACCCATTTTTTGAGAAACAGTAGATTCAGATGAGAGTGGCTTACTGAAGCCATTGGTCCAAAATACCCCTATTCTTGGGGACTCTGGTACAAAGGGAAGGAACATTAAAAAGGCTGTATTTCCCTTCCCACTCTCTTCTTTGTGGGGCTTTTAGAAAAGTACAGTAGAATGAGTCATGAGGTTTTTACTGGTCAACTTTATAAAGTACAATTATTATGTTTCTTAAGAAGAAAAAAATAATGTATGGGACCCTCTACATTTATGTAGGAATGATTGACACATGTTAGGATTGGAAGTACCCACTGAAGGGAGTTGGAAACAGGAGAAAAGTTCTTTGTGAGAGGAAACTGTGATTTCCAACAACATGTATTTCTGTTTTAGACCCAAGTTTTGGGAGAATTTAACAAGCCCCCTCTTTGGAACCCTTTCTCCTCCTTCAGAAACGTCTGAGGTAAGTTGGAGGGTGGAAAGTCCCCAGAGGAAAGGCTGGGCTGTGAGACGGAGGAGTAGAAGATGATACCTCTCCTAATTAAACAACCAGAATTTTTTCTTTATTAGAAATTTCTCAGAGAAGTGCCTGCTTTCTTTCACTCTCGTGTCTTGTTTTGGGAAGGAAAATGGCATGCCCTGTTCTGTGTTGATGACTCTGTGGTCTTCTCCACTCATTTGGAGACATTGTAAACCTGACATTTCTGCTTTTGCAAGTCAGATGGCCATTCAAAGAAAATATGTGTAGGCTTTCTTGTTTTCCAAGTATTGGGTCCCTCCTCCGCTACATTGTCGGAAGACACCAGAAAAGAGATTTCTCCACGATTGATTTCTGCTCTGCTCTCTCCCTCCACAGCCCAGCATCTTGGAAACCTGTGCCCTAATCATGAAGATAATTTGCTTGGAGATATACTATGTGGTTAAGTGAGTCCTTTCCCATTTTGAGATTTTAATTAAAGATAGGGGTGGGGAGATCATAATCATTGGGATGCATGGCTATATGAGCCAAGGCAGAGGAAAGAACAGATTTGGAACCATTTATGGAGGGCCAGTGAGCTGTGCCCCTGACCATTCCATTGATGGCATTTATTATTGTCAGAAAGAGGTATTGTGATGCAAATTCCGTGTGATCGTGATTTTATGGAGGAAGACTCCTGGAAAAGGCCTCAGCCTAACCCATTATGTTGAGCAAGAAGTATGAGCCTCACACATTGGAGGTGATCCTGGAGCCATCTGCCACTAAGCCCATGTGAGGTTGCTTTCTCTGCCTCAGTGAGGGTCTGCGCCTATCACATTCCCATCTGCTTTGGAAACCTAACTGTGGGCTTTTTCTTGACACTATAGGGGATCATTAGACCAGTCATTAAAGGATACACTCAAGAAGTTTTCCAATGAGAAGCGCTTTGCCTACTGGTCAGGGTATGTCAAGTCCTTGGCAGTTCACATGGCTGAAACAGAGGGTAGCAGCTGCACCTCTTTCGTAGAATATCAGATGCTGGTCTCTGCTTGGAGGATGCTTCTCATCATTGCCACAAGTCATGTAAGAACCTCCTTGGGCCAGTTTTATCCAGCATGAGGTTTCCTAGCAACATGTTGAGATGCTTAGCAGATACAGTCCCTTGGGATGAAGAATGAATCATAGTTTGTCCTTGAGAGCTAAAATGTAACGGGTTTTGTGCCAAGAGATTGGCTTATAAGGGGGGTTTGAGGGTGTTGGGCCCAACAAAAGATGCTTAAAATGTAGAGGAGTAATTTAAAATCTCTTCAGACATTCATAAAAGTCTCCTCTAGCTTCCTTTGTGGCCTTGGGTGGGTCTGAGGGGCTCCCTTCCTTAGTCTACCTCTCAGGCAAATTTATAATTGCCTTCTTGGGCTATGTGCCCTGGAGACACTAGGTAAATATTTGTTGATTAGCCTGCAGGTAGCTGTAGCAGCTGCAGCAGCACCTTCTCTAGAGAGCAGTTTGTTTTCATTGGCTCTGGAAACTGTGTTTCTTAGAAAAAGAACAGGTCACTGGCTCTGTAGTGTGTATCCATTGAGAGTTGGTATTTAGAAAGAGAGTTAAAGTTTGGGAAGAGTGCATTTTTTCTCAGCCTTTTTTTGTGGTTTGACAACATCATGCTGTGTTGAACTATTCTTCCCTGCGAAATCCAGATTAATGATTTGACCTTATTAATAACTTCGGCTTGATGGGTGTTTCTTTGTTCCAAGAATATTCTTACATCTTCAATGAGGCTTGTTCCCCAGTGCCAGAGCTCCCATGTCCTTGGAGTTTTGATCCCAGAAAGTGTGTGTGTGTGTGTGTGTGTGTGTGTGTGTGTGAATATTCTTGCTGTGGAACAATGTGGATCCCTGAGACTCCAGACACACGAGAAGGCTTAGCCTTCTTTGGGGAATGATTCTCCAAGTCAAAGTTAGGTGTCACCTACCTTTTAGGCCCTAGCCAGCTAGCATTTTGAGGGTTGTAGCTCTGAAAATCCCACCATCCCTTTCCCCTAGAAGTTACCTGGTTAAGTCCAGGATATTAATCATTCAATTGTTCATTCTTTTAATGTATATTAATTGAATCCTCACCATGTGCCAGGAACTGGGGATATACCAATGAATAAGGCAGATAAGGTCCTTGATCTCATGGAGAGAGAAAGGCCTATATAAGGAAGGCAGATTATAAACAGATTTCACAAATAAATGTAGTTTTAGACTGTGATAATTAGCTATGAAGGAAATAAAACAGGTTGCTATGGTACAGATTCACATTAGATAGGAGTGGTTAGGGAGGTCCTCTCTGAGGAGATGATCTGTAAACAGACCTAAGCAATACAAAGAAGCCTTCCAGGTAAAGAGCCTGTGGAAGAGAGTAGTCTAAACAGAGGAATCCAAGGTGCAAAGATCGAGAAGTGAATCTTTCTTGAACTTGGTGTGTTCAAGAAAGAGGAAGGAAGCAACTAGGGCTGGAACATAGTGAACATAAGTAGAAGTGTTGCCAGAATCAGTTGGACCAGATCATGTGGAGACTCTTGGGCCATATAGAGTTACCTTGTATTTCCAAGGCACTAGGAAGTCTTTGAAGGGTTCTAAGCAGGGGAAGGATAGAGTCATGAAGAGGAAGTGAACCTGGGCTTGATTCTGACCATATCTAAGTGTCGACAGAGAAACAGCAGGGCTGTCAAGCCCCTTTTTAATCAGGGAGACAGTGCTTGACAGAAGATTCCACATTTCTTGGCTTCTAAAGTTTGGGAAATTTTTCCCAACTGCAACCTTTTTCTGATCCTTTGCAGGCAGATATAATGCACCTGACTGACTCTGCAGTACGTCGCCAGCTCTTTCTGGAAGTACTCGATGGGACCAAAGCGTTAGTAAGTCTGTCTAGGAGATTTCACATTCCTTCAAGGAAGAAAGTATCTGAAGTTAAATAGTAGAGCTCATGAATCTGCCAGCCGCACAAATGGTCAGTCAAAGGTCTCAAGTTGGCTGGGAGACCTGAGGCTACAGTGGGGAAGCATGTTGCTATTGTGCCACATCTTGGCCTCCCTGCCTCTTTTCCACCCCTGTGAGCTTACTGTTGGGGAAGAAAGGCATGAGGCCAAAAGGGGCTCTGTGGATGGAGCTTGAATCTTCCTGCTCTGTTAGCTCACAGGAAGCTGGACCTCTAACTGGTCTGCTGTCTCCCCTCAGCTCCTAGTTCCAGCCTCAGTGAACTGCCTCCGCCTCGGCTCCATGATGTGCACTCTGCTGCTTATTCTTCTCCGGCAATGGAAGAGGTAAGGGCTGTGCCAGGAGAGGTGGGCCCAAGGGCAGGGGCCTCCATGTCAGTGCCTGCTTATTCCTTTTCACTGACCCTTCACCTCACAAAAGGGGAGAAATTGGGTCTAAAGTGGGCATGTGTTCATTGAGCTTTCCATCATGCGAATGAGACTAATATAGCAAACAACCAAGATGTGAGGCAAAGAATGCCAGGTGGGCATTCTGAAATGAAGCAAAGACAGTTTGTGGCCTTTATATGAGGTGTGCTCTTCCTCCCTCTCAACTCCCTTATTATTTCTAGGGAGTTAGGTTCTGTGGATGATATCCTTGGTCCCTTGACGGAGATCTTGGAGGGAGTGCTACAGGCAGACCAGCAACTCATGGAAAAGACCAAGGCCAAGGTGTTTTCAGCATTCATCACAGTGTTACAGATGAAGGAGATGAGAGGTGAGGGGCTGACTGGAGTGTAGTAGTTGATGTAGCAGTCTCCCCACCCTGCTGGCATCCACTCTAGGGCGGGGCTTCCTCCAACTTAGAGCCAGACATTTCTCTTATGATTTTTTAGTTTTCAGTCTTGGAACTCTTGACTTCTAGAAAGCTCTTCCCCCCACCCCACCTGTGTTTATCTTTCCCTTTCATGAGACTGCATTCCCTTTTAGCTCCATACTACATTCCCAGCCATCTGCCTGAGGAGAGCATGGTGTGCAGTGAGGGTTGGCTTTGATGAGCATGGCATTGTCCCCTCTCCTGTCTATTTTGCAGTAAGTGAGATCCCCCAGTACTCCCAACTGGTGCTGAACGTCTGCGAGACCCTGCAAGAAGAGGTGATTGCGCTCTTCGATCAGACCCGTCACAGTCTGGCATCAGGCAGCACCACAGAGGACAAGGACAGCATGGAGACTGACGACTGCACTCGTCCCCGGCACAAGGACCAGCGTGATGGGGTAAGGGCACATCCTAGGAAGCATTCTGCCTTACACACGTGCATCCAACAAATATCAATGCCTGTCTGCTCTATGTAAGGCTTGGGGGGTGATTAGTGAACAAGTTAGTCACTGCATTTATGGAGTTCACAGACTAGTATGAAAAGCTGGTAAAACTGCAGAGAAGCCTAGGAATTCAACTGTGAAAAGTACTGCAGGAGGGAAATACAGGGAGAACTAAGAACTTGGAGTTCTAACCTAACTTGGGGAGTCAGGGAAGGCTTGCTGGGGAAAGTGCCTTTTCAGCGATGACCTAAAGGATTGGTAAAGTCAGGAGACAAAAGGTGCAGGGAAGAATATCTGGGCAGAGAGAATAGCATATTGTAAGCCATGGGTAAGAAGCATCTGGTGACCTGAAGGAAGGAAGGCTTGTGTGAGCGAAGAGTAAAGCGAGGGCTGGGGAGTGTGGGGCGAGATGATGTGCATCCTTGTCAGGGTCCTTGATCTGTATCCTGAATGAAGTAGAAACAATTTAAGGATTATAAGTAGATGAAATGATCAGATTTGTACTCTAGAAAAATCACTTAGGATATAGTATAGCACAGTGTTTAAACTATGAGTCCTGACCTATTAATGGGTCTTTTTTTATTTTTTATTTTTATTTATTTATTTATTTATTTTAAAGATACTTAGATTACACAAATGTTACACAAAAAATAGAGAGATTCCCATATATTAATGGTCTTGAATTCAGTTCAGTTGATTACAACCAGCATTTTTCCCCCTAATAAAGTAGAATAAAATGTAAAAGAAAGTTCTTTGCATGATGTACGGGTAGGTAGGTATGGTTCAGTGGAAATATGTATATACTGAGGAGCAATGTCCAAAGTATTTTTATACTGTGTCATTTTAAAAAATAAGTTTGAAAGCCACCAGTATAAAAAAAATAGAGGGGGGTGGATGTGGCTCAAATGGTTGGGCATCCGTTTCCCATATGAAAGGACCTGGGTTTGATCCCTAGGACCTCTTGGTAAAATGAAAGAAAAATATAGAAGGTGTGCAGGCACACTGTCAAGCCCCACAAGTGGGTGAGCCCTCAGGCCCCACCGAACCATGCAGCAAGATGATGACGTAACAGGAGAGTGACACAAGGGAGAGCCAAGACGAGACACACCAAAAAAACAGGAACTGAGGTGGTGTAGGTGGCATGCGCCTCTTTCCCACATCAGATTCCCAGGATCGAATCCTGGTGAAGACAGGAGGGGAAGGATGAGAGGAGAGGGCAGGAAACAGACACAGAGAATTGCCCAACAAATGGACACAAAACAGCAAAAACGGGGGTGGGGGGGTAAAATGGATTAAAAAGTAAATAAATCTTAAAAAAAAAAAAAAAAGAA
>JAQZBX010023510.1:0-16549 GCA_029593785.1 Cabassous unicinctus | reverse complement strand
GGAGTGAGTGGTCAAAAGTAGTCGGTTTTGGGGGTTAGCTTGTGAGGATGTATGGAGTTGCCACTCTCTGAGAGGTGGACACAGAAGAGGAGTAGAATTGGGAGGAATTGAGAGTTCTGTTTTAGTCAAGCTTAGTTGGAGATGTGTATGGCCAGCTGGGTCTTAAGGAATCAGGCCCAGGGCTGTCTGCCCTCCTGCTCTGCCTTTTTCTTTTCCTCCCGCTAGACTGCTTCCTTCTCTTTTTACACATCCTTGCCCTTGGGCCCCAGCAGGTGTGTGTCCTGGGCCTGCACCTGGCCAAGGAGCTGTGTGAGGTAGATGAAGATGGTGACTCATGGCTGCAGGTGACCCGTAGGCTCCCCATCCTGCCGACCCTCTTTACTACCCTAGAGGTGAGCCTTCGCCTGAAGCAAAATCTGCATTTCACCGAGGCTTCATTGCACCTGCTACTCACTCTGGCTCGCACCCAGCAGGTAGGAGGCAAGCATGAGGGCAGGAGGGGCCCTCTTTGCTGGTACTTGGGTTCTGACACTGCCCAAAATTTTCTCTGTGGGCTAGCCTGAGAGCTCTTCCTTGCCCCTGGGGTAGAGCAGCTGTGGGCTCAGGCTCCCTTAGTGGTAGAGCAGTGACAGATTCCATCTCCATGTCTTCCCCCTCCCAGGGAGCCACAGCAGTGGCTGGAGCCGGCATCACCCAGAGTATTTGTTTGCCCCTCCTGAGTGTGTACCAGCTCAGCACCAATGGGACGGTACAGGTGAGTGCCAGGGGCTTGTCAGGAGGCCTGGACTGGTCAACCTGCAGTTCCAGTTGAAAAATCTCCCTACTTTAGTGCTTTTGTTTGCCCCTGAAGTTTCTCTCATCTTCAGTGGCATATCCACCCAATACTGATCTCTAGCAAGAGAAGTTTGGCCAATAAAAGGTTCTGCCTAGTTTATACTCACACGTGGGAGATGAGGGTGATTTCTTTCTGTTATGGGCATAAGGTGTGCCAAACCAGATTGAGAACAGGTCCATGGTGCCCTGACTCTCCAGCTAGGACAGCTGTCCTCTCCTCTCTCCCTCCCAAAGGCAGTGGTGTAATTGAGACCTTTGCTCTACCCTTGCCCTTCCAGACCAGGAACAGGAAGAGGGAAGTGCATGGTGAGAGTGCTTGATGGGAATTCAGCACCCAACCCTTTGTGTACCTTGGTTACTTCTAGTTTAATAGATGTCTTCTACTCTCAAAAGACTAGTCTTTACCCTAACATCTCATTCTGTTAGAATCATCAAGTATTTGGTCATCTAGACCCATTAGAGGAAAAATGTGAGGGCCAGAGCAGGGCAGTGACATGTTTTAGTTCATAGAGCTAGTTAATGGCCAACCTGAGCCTAGAACCCAGGATTCTTGTACCTCTGCCTAGTGCTCTTTCTTTGCAACCTCTGGCTTCTGACCATCTCCAGCACTGCCAGTTGCTCATTCCAGGGGGTTTTCTCCAAGTACTGGGATGCCTCAGCTTCTGTGTTTCAAGGAGGCCCCGCTACACCTGTCAATTTGGGTTCCTGTGGCACCATATCCTGTTCTTGCCTGCTATTTGTGTCTTAGACACCTAGCACCTCTCGGAAGTCCTTGGATGCCCCCTCTTGGCCAGGGGTCTACCGCCTGTCCATGTCCTTGATGGAAAGGCTGCTCAAAACCTTACGCTACAACTTCCTGACTGAGGCTTTGGACTTCATGGGTGTTCACCAGGAGCGAACCCTACAGGTGAGGGGGCTGCCAGGGTCATAAGGGTAGGGCTTAAGGTTAAAGGGGATCTGGGTCAATTAGGAGCCAGGTGTGTAGGAGCATGGGACTTGGCAGTGGAAGGCTGTCAATGCTCTCATTTCTGAGGTTCTCTAAGGACTGTTGCCTAACTGGCCAGCCAGAGTGTAGCCGAACTGCTGAATGAGGGGATGGACCTAGGATCAGCTCAAACAAGAACTCTTAGTTGTAATGCCAAGCCACCTGCTGTTGCTCCACAAGACGGTAGGAACAGGCGTGTCAGGTCCTTGAACCATCCCACTCCTTTCCTGCTGTCTCCTCCTCTCCAGTGCCTTAACGCAGTGAGAACAGTGCAGAGTCTGGCTTGCTTAGAGGAGGCAGACCACACCGTGGGCTTCATCCTGCAGCTCTCTAACTTCATGAAGGAATGGCACTTCCACCTGCCTCAGCTCATGCGTGATGTCCAGGTGGGGGCCTCAGACACAGTTTCTTGGAGGGGTCTGGGAAGATGCTGGGGGACAGGAGGGTGATGGGCAGTGTGGGTAGCACTCTCTAGGGCATCTCTTGTGAATCTGAGGCCCATTCCTGACATGTGGCCTTAAGGAGCACAGGGGTTTGGTTTCACGTTGCTTTGTCTGAGGTAAAATTTTTCCTCCACAGCCAAGAGCAGCCTGGTAGGTTGAGTACTTGGGCTCTAACAGATCTCAGTTCAGATCCTGTAGGAACAGGTCTGAAGCTGGGACCCAGCTGTAAAGGGGAAGCAGTTAAGAATCAGGCTCTGGGATCAGGCAAGCATCTGTCATTTGCTGGTTGTGTGCCCTTGGCCATGTCACTTCACCTCTCTTTCTAAGCCTTTTTCTTCTTCTGTAAACCGGGAATAATAATGCCCAAATAAATATTCTTATTTGTTTACTTATGACCTTATAATGTGTGAGGCGTTTAGCAAGGTTCCATGGAAACAATCCAGGGGTGATTCCTGCTGATTCCTACCCAGAGTGTACAATCTAGCATACTTAGTCGTTGTGAAGATTTTGTTTTCTCATTTAACTTTTTTTGTTGTTGTTGTTGGTTTTGAAGATTTTAAGCTACAGAATGTGGAAAGGCCCATTAGTAGGTTCTCAGTGAGAGGTGAGCCTTGGTATTATGTAGAGATCTGTTTAGTTGGTCTAGTCATTTGGCCAGGACTGCTGCCAAGAGAAGCCCCCACACCCCCTCCCCTGTGGTGTGTTCCAGGTAAACCTGGGTTACTTGTGCCAGGCCTGCACCTCCCTCCTGCATAGCCGCAAGATGCTGCAGCACTATTTACAGGTAAACCTGTAAACCCCCATGGCTGCCTTGACTGTCCCCACCCCTGGCTTCCCTGTTCTCCATCTTCATTTCTTGTCTCTCCCCCAGAACAAAAACGGGGATGCCATCCCCTCAGCTGTCACCCCTCGAGTCCAGCGACCACCCATGGCTGTCATTACCCCCTCCTGCTCTTCCTCCTCTTCCACCTCCTCCTCCTCCAAGCAGCCCACTGCTGACACAGAGGCCTCGGAGCAGCGAGCTTTGCGCACTGTCCAGTATGGCCTTCTCAAGATCCTCAGCAGGACCCTGGCAGCCCTGCGCCACTTCACCCCAGATGTCTGCCAAATCCTGCTCGATCAGGTAGACCGCCCATGTGACACCACCAGCCTCCCAGCAGTGAGCCTTGAAGCTTTGCTGTGCCCTGCTCTATACTTGAGAGCTCTCTGGGGCCTTAACTGAGTCCTAGGTCTCTTTTTTCCCTTTCCTCACAGTCCCTGGATCTTGCTGAGTACAACTTCCTATTTGCCCTGAGCTTTACCACTCCCACCTTCGACTCTGAGGTGGCTCCCTCCTTTGGGACCCTTCTGGCCACAGTGAATGTGGCCCTAAACATGCTTGGAGAGGTAAGTAGGGTGCCCCCTCCACTCAACCTCTTCCTACCACTTTGCAACCATGACCTTGGACACATTATTTAACTTTCCTAAGCCTGTTCCTTTTCATAAAATGAATCTGATGGAATCTACCTATCATTGTAAGAATTAAATGAGGTAACTGATAAAATTGCTTAATGCAATGGGTGCTATTTCTGTTTTTATCTTATGGCCCTGACCCCTTGCTTCTCTTCCTCCAGCTGGACAAGAAAAAGGAGCCCCTCACCCAGGCTGTGGGGCTCAGCACACAGGCAGAAGGGACCAGAACATTAAAGTAAGACCTCCTTCTGGAATTTGATCTGGAATTGGGGCAATCATGGGGCAGCCTGGCTAGCTATTGTCTCAGCTAAATGGCTCACCTCGTGTCTGCCAGCCTGGCCTTATGCAATAGTACCAAAAGTCTATCTTTTTCCCGAGGTCCCTCCTGATGTTTACTATGGAAAACTGCTTTTACCTGCTCATCTCCCAGGCCGTGCGTTACCTGAGGGACCCAGCTGTGCACCCCCGGGACAAACAGCGCATGAAGCAGGAGCTCAGTTCAGAGTTGGTATGGATGGGTAGAGAGGGCTCTGATTGGAGGGGGATGGGCCAATAGGGAAAGAGCCCCTTGGTGTTCCACCTGGCCTCTAGCTTCGCACGGCCAGTTCCTGAGTGTAGGGGGATGCTGGGCCAGAGATACTAGGGCCCAGCTGCTCTTTTTCTTTGCAGAGTACGCTGCTCTCCAGCCTCTCACGCTACTTCCGCCGGGGAACCCCCAGCTCTCCTGCTGCTGGTATCCTCCCCTCACCTCAGGGCAAGTCCACCTCTCTCTCCAAAGCCAGCCCTGAGAGTCAGGAGCCTCTGATTCAGCTAGTGCATGCCTTTGTCCGTCATGTGCAAAGATAGGGCCGAGGCATGCTGCCCGCCTTAGTAATTAATCTCCACCAGCCTGCCATGGCAGTGGGGTGCTGCTGGCCTGATGTGGGCCCAATCTTGCGACTGAGAGCAGTGCCCATCACCCTCTCCCAGAGTAGCCACGACACCAGCCACCTGCCCACTGGCATTATTTTTATAATAGAGCAAGAGGTCAGCAGCGGAGGTGAGGAGACAAGGGTCATCTGTGCTCAGGCCCTCACATGAAAAAATGTCCCAAAGAGGTGTATTCCTTTCTTTTGAGCATTCCCCACAGCACTTGACCCCCGGCCCAGGCCATGTGCTGTTCAGGAGAGAGGCTGTATGCACATGTTTGAAAATCTGTTTTCCATGCTCTGTTATTGCAATTTTTTGGTAATACTGTGGTCTATTTATACAAATATTAAAATACTGTTTATAGACAGCTGTGTGGTATGTGCCTTCAAAGCCCAGGAGCCACTAGTCAGCTCCTAGACCATTGACCATCAGTCTGCCTTGGCCAAGGGGTCCAGGAGGGTTTGGGGAAAGCAGGATATTTATTAATGGTTGACTCACAAACATGCCTCTATTAATGCTTCTCAGGCAGGGAGTACTAGGTAGATGATATCAGATTTTCCCTTCCATGTCCTGCCCAGATTCTGTCCTGTCTCCCCCAACCTCCATTTGAGCAGCTGGCTGAGTTTATCACGAGGTGTGGCCTTTCTTTAAGCTTTGCTTCTTCCCATTTATAGCTCTGTGCCTCTGCCTCCCCTTCTCCCTCTCTTCAGAATCCCTGGGGTGGGGTCTGCCAGCCTTTGGCCTCCTCAGAACCTAAGTTACAGGGGGCTGGGCTCAACTAAGGACACTCCAAAACATGACTTACAGCCCAAAGCCACCATTTGAAATTCTAGAATCAGACTGACCTGGGCTTGAGTGTCTGCTTGACCACATGATACTTGTGGTACCCTGAAGAGGTAAAAACTTTCAGGCAAATCCTAGTGTACTCCATAATTTCTGCCCAAATTTAGGAAGGTTTTTCTTAAAATAAATGTACAGGAATAGTACTTCATGTATGGAAATAGGATTCCTATTTGAGAATTACAGTCTTTAGGTCCTATGTGAGAGAAAGGGAGGGCTGGGAAGGGTGCACTTCCTACTTTAAAGAAACTTTCCTTTCCCTCTGCCCTAGTGCTTCTGGGAGAGGAGCCAACAGTAGGGTGCACTGTTCATTCTGTGTATCATCCTTCTCCCAAAAAAGAGGAATAGTACAAGTATTCTTCCCTCTCCTCCTTCAGGGATAGCCCCATGAGGTCAGCAACCCCTAACAGGAGCCCAGGCAACTTGCACACAAAGGATGGTTTATTTGTCATTGGCTAGAGAGCAAGCGAGACAGGCAGAAGTAAAAATATCAGTTAAAAAGTGAGTGTGGACAGGTGAAGGCTGCAGCCACCATACTTGGCTTGAGCTTTAAGGGGCTGGGGAAGCGGAAAGAGTAGCACCGGGAAGATGCTGTGCCAGGGCCCAAACCCTGCCTTTCCTCCCAACCTTGCCCCCTCTCCTCTAAGTGGCTCCAGAGAGGAGACAACACCCAGTTCCCAAGGGTAGCCAGAAACCTATGTGCCTTGCTGCTCTCCCCCTTTACTACGTTTGGCAACTAAAAGGCAGGTGTTTTCTTCTTGCCTACCATGTGCCCCAGTGCTTCCTCAGGCTCATCTGGGCTGACTTGACTCACCATGGCCCTGGGGCTCTGAGTACAGCTGCTCCAGCCAGACCCCTCCCTCCACAGCAGGAAAGGGGAGGACGGGGGTACTCAGGAAATACAGGCAGGGTTGGAGGCTCCAAACCACAGGTCAGAAGCAGGACTGGGGGTGAAGGACAAGGGGACCAGGGATCATTCAGGCTCTTGGGTTCCCTCACAGCTGGATGACCAGGGGCAAAGACAGGATGAAATTAGTCCCCCCACCCTGAGTAGCTGGGTCACCAACAGATAAGCTAAGTGGCAGGGCTGAACCCATCCTCTCCTGCCCAGGTTAGAATGGGCAGGGGGCCTGGCAGGGGGCCTCCTTAGCTGAGCAGTTCCAAGTAGGTGACAGGGACCTTGCCCTTCTTGTTGCCTCGCTCTCCAATGAGCCAGTCAGGGTCCATGCCAGGCAGGCTGTAGACAGTGATGAGCTGAAAAAGGAGGGCAGAGAGGGAAGATCAAAGCCCTGGCCAAGAACAGAACTGGCCCCAGGCCAAGTGGGGATAGGTGAGATCCCCCCCATGATACATGGGCAACACCTTTACTGATAGGCCCACCCACTCTACTGAGACATGGGCAGATTGGAAAGTGCTTCCTCATAAAGCTGGAGCTACTGCTCCTCAACCCCCCTGGTCCATCACAGACAGTGATGTGGAGTCTTCAGTTGCAGTACCATGGCGGTTGCTAATCTACCCCTTGTGGCACCCAGGCCCACCTCATCAGCCAGCAGGGCCAGCTCACTGCTATCTGCTGCCTCGTAATCATAGAGCACGCGAGCCTTTCGGGTTCCACTGGCAGGTGGGGCCACCTCCTCCAGGCAGAGGGCAGCCTCTCCTGGAGGGGCCAGGCCAGCCACAGAGGGCATCACAGGCATAGTGGCTGCAGTGGTGGTGGGTGAGGTGCTGCTCAGGGGTGGGGAGGCAGGCTCTGTAGTGCCGACGAAGGTGCCTGGAAATCTGGAGAGAAGAGGGGCATGTCTTAGCAGTTAGGAGAGGCATCCCTGTGAGGCCATCCTAGGTGTCCCTCCTGCCTCACCAGATACCAGCTGGGCCCACTGCCCAGAGGCAAGGACCCCTCCCAATCCCAGGAAATAACACCTCTCTACTTACATGGCTCCCTGGGAGCTGGCAGCATGAAGGGAAAAGAAAGTAAGGGGAAAAGTGAGATGGTCCTGGCCCCTTGTCCTTGTCATCCTATCCAGCCCAAGTCTTCTCCTGAAATTGCTCTCAGAGCCCCAGGGTACTCGGAAGTCACCAAATCCAACCACCTCACTGCCCCATATACTGATGAGGTGCCCGGGCCCGGGGGGTGATGGCTCCCAGCACAGTGTCCCAGGCAGAGCCCTCTAATCTGGCTCCATGTGTCATGGGCTTTCTGAGCTCAGCTGGCAGAAGGCCTAAAAAGGGTTGGACTGCTCACGATCTGGAAACTAGGGGTCCCCCAGTGGGTTCAGTGGTGCCCTGGCCTGGCCCTGGGCCCCACACCTGCCCAGCTGTTTCTGTAAGTCCAGCATGTGACGGTAGCATTGCGCATAGTAAGTTGTCTGAGACTCGACGAACTCATGGAGGCAGCGAAGGTGGTTCACCTGTGGGGAAGAGGTCTGGTTGCTGCTTACGGGATGGATGGTGTCTTAGGGGCAAAAATTCCATTCCCCACCCCCATCTTTCAAATCTCTTCTGCCCCAAGCCTCCTGTTCCCTTAGAGGAGGACCAAGATTCCTACCCTTTGGGACTTGCTCTGCTGAAGGCAGGCACCCCCAGCCCCAAAGGTGTCTCTGGGTTAAGCATCCCACCCTTAGAGACCGTGGGGTCAAGCACTGCCTTTTTCCACATTTTTTTTTTCTTTTCCACCTTCTTTTGAGACTCAGTTCATTCACTGCCTAATAAACTTTGGGTGGGTTTTAGTGGGGGCATAAGAGGTGACAAGACAGTGGTGAGTGAAGGAGAAATTGAGGGTAGGACTCACATGAGTGCTACTGATTCCCTCCAGCAGGAGCCGGGTCACTTCAGCCTGCCGGTCAAACTCTGTCTGGGCCACTCGGAGCTCCTGTTCAGCCTGGGAAGGGAAGGGCAGAGCAGGAGAGTGTGTCTGCGTGAATTACTTCTCCCTGCTTCCCTCCCATCATCCTTCTCCAGTGCCCTTAGGCCCATCCCAGGAGCAGCGTCCCCTTCCCATCCATATGCAGAGATGCCATTTCCTCCTAAGGTTATGGTCAGATGTGCTTTCCACCCCTGATTTCACACCTGGAGCCCACATCAGAAGCTTAGGATCCCTGTCCACTGGAAAAGCTACAGCCCCGCCTGGTAACTGCACCCCCTGTTGGGTCAGAGGGTTCCTGTGACCATCAGCCAGAGTGACAGACCCTCCTGTGCTTTGCCAACTTTCACACTTGTCCATTTGCTCATCTGATACTACCACCCATCAGGGGAAAATCCAATTAGCAAATGTCTCCTGATGGCCTACTCTGTGCTGTGAGGCACCATGGAGTAAAACTTGCCCCACAGAGGAAAAGGAGGCCCAGAGACAGTGGCCCAAGTGCATACCAAGTATATACCCCCAAGTGGCCCAGCAGGACTCTCATTCCCCACCCCCCTTCTAGCCCTCTTCCCCCAACCTCCCCCAAGTACCCACTCACCTTGTCCACCTCATCATTCCAAAGCTGCGGAGACCACAACAGGACCAGTTAGCAGGGAAGGGGAGGTGGGTACCGGTCAGCAAGGAAGGGGAGGTGGGCACCCGTCAGCAAGGAAGGGGAGGGGTTGGAGGGGGGAGGACAGCTCAACCCCAGAGCTTCCTGCTCTGCCCCAGCTCCCGGAGACCCCAACCTCTTCCGACCCTCCTCCCATCTCTGCCTACCCCCTACCCCATGCCCCTCCCAACCAGGAGCTGAGGCTGGGATGAGGCTTGGTGTGAGGGCAGGACTGACAATCAGTCCAGTCTTAACATGCCGCATGCAGGGAAGGGGGACAGCCAGCTGGGAAGTCCTGTTTGTGTTTTTCCTGAGTGTCTCCTACTGTATAAGCCCCCAGTCTCTGGCCTCAAGGGAGACCAAGTATCCCCCCCCACCCCACCCTGACACTTAGCTAAGGCTGGTGGGCTGGGAGGCAGGACCGTGTGACCCTGGGCCAGTCACTGAACCTTTCTGTTCTTCAGCAGAGAAAGGCAGCCTCGTGCCTGAGTCACACTGGGGTTCAATGGCAAAAGAAAAAAACAGGGCAGTCTCCACCCTCCAGGGTATTTCTCCCACTCGGACCAGGAAGGAGGGCAGGAAGTGTCATCCAGAGTCTAAAGAAGAAAAATCCCCCCTCCCCCCGCCATGACTTAGGAGACCCATTTCTCCTGCCCACTTCTGGATATCTGTCCTAAGACAATAACCTGAAATATGGAAAGCAAAACAAGACCAGCCTATGCGGACAGAGATATCCTCACAGTGCTGTTTATAAAATCAAAACATGGGATGCAACCTCCACATGTGCAGCACTAACGGCTGGCAACTGGAGCCTGGCAGAGTAAACAACAGTGGACACCCTGGGGGCCAATTCCCAGCCACAGGATGACTGCACGGATAACACATGCTTAGGACACAGTGAAGAAAAGCCAAAGGGCATGTACGTGAGGACCTCAACCATGGGGGAAATGAAGAACAGAGAAAAAGGAAGGAAAAGCACAGCAGTGGTTGAAATAGGTGAGATTTGCCTATCTCCCAAACTCGAAATAAATACCAAATATCTCAACAAAACTGTAAAAAAAAAAAATCAAGATATCAAGACATTCAAAGCCCTTCATGATCCACCTCCTGTACCCAAAACTCCCACCACTGCACCCGCCTCACACACCCTCTCCCCCCGAAATATACTCTCAGCTCCAGTCATTCTCAGGACACACCCTGTTCTCAAACCTCTGGGCCTTTGCAAAAGATGTTCCTTCAACTTGTAATGCTCATTCTGAAGGCCTTCTCAGGGTCCCTGTGACAACTAGCACAAGCTCTCTCTGTAAAGGCAGCTGGAGAGCCCTGCGGCCATCCCTATCACCCTGTCTTTAGGGGTGCATGAGCTCCTAGAAGGCAGGCCCAGGCCTTCTTTTCTGTATTCTCGGGGCCTGCACAGCAGGTGGGGAGTTAGGGGTAGGAACTGGTGCCTGCTTATGGGAGGTGGTTAGGGTTGTGGATGGGGGCGAGGACAACTCAGGTCCCCTGGAGATGGGACGGCTGCTGCCCTAAGCTCACCACTGTTTGGTACAGCTGGCTGAGCTTCCATCTTCAACATTTTGCAGGGAAAAACAAGTCCAGCAACAACAGGTACAGGGGACAGGCAGGCAGGCAGAGTGAGGGCTGCTGCTTTTCCCTAACCCCTTCCTGCCTTCCCAGCCTCTCGGGACTTGCCCAATCAGTGTCCCCTGCCTTACCCTCTGGCTCCTGTTTGCTGTGCAGTCAGGGCCAGTGGTGTGGGAGCAGGATGTAGGGGGAGAGGAGGCCAAGGGTGGGGTGAGGGGCGCTTACCGCGGAGGCGCTGGCCGAGAGAATGTAATTACGAGGTCTAGTCTCCTGAAAGTCAGGCACCGTCTGGCGGAGAACAGAGTTCATGGTGGGCGAGGGGGGGATGGTCACACTGGGCCAGGGCCAAGGCCAGGAGGCCACCCTACAGTCTCCCATGAGGAGATGCCAGGAGCCCCTGGCCCCAGGGACAGGAGGCTACAGACAAATAGAACACAGAAACCCTTCTTCCCATTCTGACTGCCTGGGGACGAGGCGGGCTTAGAGACTCAGAGTCAAGAAATAAAGGCCAAGTGGGTAGGCATGGCCCAAGAGCCCATGACAGCAGATGTAGCAGAGACAACTTGTGGCTGCTGTCAGCACCCACGCCTCTGGGAAAGCCACAGGCTGAGCCCAGCCAGCTGGCCCATAGGTCATGCATGCCCCCTCCTCTCCAGGCCCATCTCACTCAAATACCCCAGTTAAACCCCAAATCCCCAAACAAAGTCGTCCCCCCCCCGCCCGATGCCCCCAGCTTTCTCCAACCCAGAATCACCACACACTGCATCTTTCACTCCTCCATCAAGGACCAGGCCCCTCCCCCACGAGAAGACAGATGGATGCATGGATGGACAGAGTGACAGGCTTCCAACATTTGCAAAAAGCTGACCCACAGGCTCCAATGCCAAGTATATACCAAACTAGAGGCTAGGCATGGCAGAGGCTCTGATGGGGGGACCAGCTGCTTGCAAAATGCCCCAAGGACATCCCCTGGGCCGGCCACGGCACTGTGGGCCAGAGGGCAAGATGGGCAAACCAAGAAGCAGCACAGCACATGGGACAGGTATACTCACATCTCCCTCACACTGAGCCAAGTTACCCAAAGCAGAACAGAAAAGAACAAAAACAAAGAGTTAGTGAGCCCACAGTACAGGCGAGAGCAGGCCCCAGGACCCAGCAGGAGGGGACACTAGGCGGATGGATGAACGTATGCACACAACTTCACCCTCTGGAAGGAGTCCTGATGTGTGTGCGTGTGTGTGTGTGCACGCGCGTACTTGTATGTTTAGAGGATGGGCTTCCATCCTCTGAGACACTGGACCTGGGGCTGCCTAAGTCCTAGCTCTGCAGAGGTTGTCCTGGTCTAACCAAAAGAGACTGTCCAAGCCAACCACCTAGAGAAGAGGTTGTGCCACTCTAGTAACTAAGCAAAGGCCATCTACCCTGACTGATGGAGAAAAGGTTTGTTCTGGCCTAGTTATTGGGGAGAGGCTGTCCAGTCCAGATGACTGACAGATGACTGTTTGACGGGGAGCTTGTCCTATCCAGATGACTTAGAAGAGGTCATTGCAATAGCCATAGGATTACCCTGGCCAACCCCAACAAGACTCCACTAGCTGAGCCCCTGCCTCTAATCTAGATTTCACATACCTGGATGTGCCAAGACCCTGCCATGGCTCTTGTCAGAGGAAAATGCAGACCCAGTAAAGGCCCAGGGCTGTGTGACCACACTGTGGAAGAGGAATGCATGGAAGGTCTGGGGCTGGGACTCTCATGGGCTGCTGTGGGCCTGGGCGGGGTAGATCTTTCTTGGCCAATAGCCTGGGCAGGCACAGGTGGCAGTTTCCCTAGCATACCCTAGACCCACGAGTTCCGCATCCTCAGGCTCGGCTCTCTCCAACCCTGGCCCTAACCCTGGTGAAATAACCCCACGTTCTGTGTCCCATTGGCCTGGTCAGGCCGAACAGGCCTCAAAGAGCTGGGAGTGAGAGGGGAGACGGAGAAATGAGATGGCGCGGCTGCTCCCCAGTTTCACGGGGCTGCTTGAAAGGGTGTTTTAGACATCCTGAGCAATGGAAGTCCAGCTCTGGGGGTCTCCATACCACATTGCAGGGAAGCCTGAGCATAGGGCACCCTGGGCCTAGCATTCTCACAGCAGGTGGGGAAGTTAGTAAGGGGAGCTATGCCCGGGCAGAGCCGGGGACAGAGAGCAGAGCATCCAGGGAAGGCAGGGAAAGGGCATGCAAGAGACTCCAACTGGCTGTCTGGGGAGGTTGTTGGATGCCCTGGGCCCAGATGGTCTGCCCACCCCATAAATTACTGCCCTGGGTCCCAGAACTCTGGGGCAGCCAGGGTTCCCTTGGGGTAGGAGGCAAAGCGGCATAACCTGAAGTGGCCAGTCCAGCGGCCCCCAGCCAGGCCACTCCAGGCAGGGAGGGGGAGAGAGGTCATGCCAGATACCAGGTCCCTTCACACTCCCTGTGGCTGCAGCCAGAGCCTGGAGGGGCCAGGAGGCCAGCAGGGACACCTACCGTGGCTTTGGCTTCTGCAGCCTTGGCCTTCTTCAGTCGTGCTTTGGAGGCATCCAAGTCCAGACGCCGGTTTTGGAGGAGTCGTCTCTCCTTCTACAGAGTGGAAAATGGGGAAGAGTGAGCCTTGGGAGATCCTTGGCTGGCAAGACTGACCATCTGGTCAAGACAGGGAAACTGAGGCCCAGAGGGTTTGGGGAGGATGGCATCCACTACAGGTCACTAAATCCACAGCAGCCAAGTCTAGGGAGGCCCCAGGAGTTCTGGATTCCCAGCAAGGGGCAAAGAGCCTGTGCTCAGCGGCTCTAAGGAGAGGTTGCTATGGTTACCAGAAAGTAGAGTGGTCCCAGGTCCCTCACCGAAATCGTCTTCCAGTCCCCTTCCAGGAAGTTACGCAAGGGTGTGAGGAAGTTGATGGAGGCTGTGTGGATAAAGTCCCTCTCTGCGGCTCCCAGGTGCTTTTCAGCTTCTGCCACCTTGATCAGTGTCTTCCCTGAGAAAAAGGGTGAAAGGTGAGGAAAAGGATCAGGCTCAGGCTGCTCTGACCTTCCAGTAAGTAGTGGAGAACTTAGAAGGAGACATGCTAAAGAGGCACGAGCAAGGATATGAAACACAGAGTGGTCTGCTGGCAGAAAGTGTAAGCAATCTACAAATCTATCAACTGGGGACTGAAAAATAGTGGAACAAAGGAAAAATAGAATACTGTACACCCATTAAAAAGACTGAGGTTGGGGTAGGACTTCCAAAAAGGCAGAGAAAGGATCTCGACAAATCCTTTCTCAAAAAAGCAATAATAGAACTGGACAAAACCATCAAAAAGAAAACCATTTCAAGACTCTGTAAACTGACCAAAGGCAAACTACAATTAAAAAAAAAAATTTTAATGTAGTAGCATATATATAACATTTCTCACTTTAACCACTTTCAAGTGTACAATTCAGTGGTATTAGTTACATCAACATTTGCTACCATCACCCCTATCCTTTACCAAAACATTTCTATTACCAGAAACTCTGTACAAATTAAGTATTAATTCCCAATTCCCCACCCCCACTTCAACTCCTAGTACCTCATAATCTTTCTGTCTTTATGAATTTGCATATTTTTGTTATTTGTCTTATTATGCCTGCCTTATTTAACTCAACATGATGTCTTCAAGGTTCATCCCTATTTACAGCTGAATAATAGTCATTGTATGTATACAGCACATTGGGTTGCTTTGGTCTTGTGGCTATGATGAATAATGCTGCTATGAACATTGCTGTACAGATATCTGAGTCCCTGCTTTAAATTCTTTTGGGTATGTATCTAGAAGTGGGATTGCTGAGTGCAAAATACAAATTGAGAAGCATTTATTCAGAGACACTACTGGAACTTGTCTGTGGCATTTTAGCCTGGGGCTGCTCCCATCTCCCAACTCTACCAGGGCAGCACAAGCCGGGAGGTCAGCAGCTCTGATGCTGGAGGGGCTGGTTTGATTTGGAGCTAGAGCATGGAAAAAACCCAGAAGATGCTATAAAAAACAATAGCAATCTCAGTGGCAAATAATTAGGAAAGACCAACATCCCAGCCAATCTGAATTTGCAATACTGGTTGGGACAAGCAACACACTTGCCAGGAATTTAACAGAGACCTCTGGGAAACAAGACAGTCATGGTGGGTCTTGACATGCTCCCAAACATCTCTTGTGGTCTGGAAAGCTGTGCATGTGTACAGCACGCTCAGAAGAGACTGGAGAAGACCCAAGCTCTCTACTCATCCCTGACTGAGTGGGCAGCCTTGCACACTCACAAAGTAAAAGCTGGGGCAGATGTGTAAACTTTGAACATATTTCCCAACCCACTCAGAAATCGATGATTGAAGGGTGGAAACCTTAATTGTACAAGATGTTTCAGCCCAACTGCTGACCAATTATTGGCTGACCACTAAGATATCCTGACCCAAAAGCAATTCCTAGGAAGCCAGCCTCAAAAATTAAAAAAAGCAGAGAAATCAATAGCTGCACACTAGAGGGAAGACACACTACAGAATTTGTCCAGCCAAACTAACTAAACAAAAAAACAAAAGCCCCCAAAGAGATAAGAATCCAGAGCTACTATAAAATATTACCTAAAATGTCCAGATTTCAACAAAAATTATGAGACATACAAAGAAACAGGAAAGTGTGGTCAATACACAGGAAAAAAAGCAATCAATAGAAACTGTTTCCAAGTGGACCTAGATGTTGGAATTAGCAGATAAAAACTTCTAAGCAGCTATTACAAATATGCTTTAAAAAAACAACAACAATAGAAACCATGTTTAAAGAATTAAAAGAAAGTATAATTACAATGATTCCTCAAATATAGAATATTAGTAAAGGGAGAGAAATTATAAAAGAGTAGAAAATTTGCAATTGAAAAACACAATATCTGAAATGAAAAATTCACTAGAGGGGCTCAACAGCACATATGAGCTGACAGAAGAATCAGGAGCTTTTGAAGATTAGATCAAGAGAGATTATCCAGTCTGAAGAAAAGAATGTAAAAAGAGTGAAGAAAAATAAACACAACCTCAGAGACCTGTGGGACCACCATCAGACAAACCAACATGTATGTAATGGGAGTCCCAGAAGAAGGAGAGAGACAAAGGGACAGAAAAAAATATTTGAAGAAATAATGACTGAAAACTTCCTAAATTGGATGAAAACACAAATTTATATATCCAAGAAGCTCAACAAACGCCAGTAGGATAAATACAAAAGGATCAACACCTAGCACATCACAGTCAAATTGTTGAATGACAAAGACAAAAGTGTCTTCAAAGCAGTGAGAGAAAAACAACTCATCAAGCACAAAGGGAGTCACAATAAGATTAGGTGACTTCTCATCAGAAACAATGCAAACCAGATGACAATAGGATGATATATTCAAAGTGCTGAAAGGAAAAAAAAAATCTCAGCCAAGAATTCTATATTCAGCAAAGCAACCTTCAAAAGTGAAGGTGGGGAAGTGGATGTGGCTCAAGTGATTGAGCTTCTGCCTACCACATGGGAGGTCCCGGGATCGGTTCCCAGTGTGTCCTGGAAAAGACAAGCTGGCACGGTCGGCAGGCATGGCAAGGTGATGCAACAAAAGAGACACAAAGAGGAAAGACAATGAGAGGCACAAGAAACCAGGGAGCTGAGGTGGTTCAGGTGATTGAGCGCCTCTCTTCCACATGGGAGGTCCCGGGTTCAGTTCCTGGTGCCTCCTAAAGAGATAAGCAGACACAGAGAGCACACAGCAAATGGCCACAGAGAGCAGACAGCGACCAGAAACAACGAGGGGGGTATAAATAAATAAAATAAATATATTAAAAAAAAAGTGAAGGTGAGGGAGTGGATATGGCTCAAGCAGTTGAGCGCACCTCCCACACAGAAAGTCCCAGGTTCAGTTCCCGGTGCCTCCTAAAGAAGACAAACAAGCAAAAAAAACCAAACAAACAAAAAAACCCGAGGAGACA
>JAQZBX010023509.1:0-30782 GCA_029593785.1 Cabassous unicinctus | reverse complement strand
CCACCTGGCCTTCCCTAACCTTTGGCATACAGGTTCAACCCTCTCAGAGCAATGGGTTGACCACCTGGCCTTCTCTAATCCATGGGGGACAGGTACACCCCTCTCAGACCTATGGGGTGTTGACCTTAACCGCCCTAATCTTTGAGGAATGTGCTCCACCCTCCCTGCACCCTGGGGTGGCAAAACTCTCCCAGAACATTGGGTGGGTCATCCACCCTCTTCAACTGCAGGGGCAAACTCATCCTCTCTGTACACATGGGTGGGGCTCCTCTCTTGGCCCGAGGAGATGTCTTAAGTCCAGATCTCTGCTTCCACTGTTTTCTTCTTAAAGCTGATTCTCCTTCAATCTCTCCTTTCCATGTTCTCTCTTGTCCAAGCTAACAGTGGTTTGGTTCATACAGCTCTCTCAGAAACTTTGTTGGTTTAGCATGCAAGAAGCAGGGGTCCAAGCCATCAGACAGTAAGACTTTCCACAAGTCTTTCCGAGGTAACTGCATCTTCAATTCTGAGTTACGAGTTCCAAGTTTAGTAAAGTCTTCAAATAGGGCATTTTCATCTGGGAATTTGATTTCCAGAAACTTGGAAGTTCCAGAATCAGTTTCTGTTTTTTATGCCCAGAAGTTCAGTCCTTAGTGTATTTCGCTCATCTTGTACCTTGCTATAAGCTGCAAGGAGAAGCCAAGCCACATTCTCCGAGTTTACCTTGGAAAGTTCTTCAGCTAAATACTCCAGTTCACCATTTTCAAGTTCTGTCTTCCATATAACACCAGGAGTTAATCTTGCTAAGTTCTCTGCAACTTTAAAACATGGATCACCTTTCCTCCAGTTTCCAATAATAGTTTCATCATTTACTTCTAAGGCATCATAGAAAGTCTCTTTAGCATCCATATTACTATTAACAGTCTCTTCAAAGTGATCTAGGCCTTTTCCATCAAGCATTTCACAATTCCTCCAAAAAATACTCTTTACCCATTTATAAAACCGTTCCAACATTTTGGTAATTACAAAAGCACTTCCCCACTCCTCAGCAACAAATTCTGTATTAGTCAGCCAAAGGGGTGCTAATGTGAAATACCAAAAATGGGTTGGTCTTTATAAAGGGTATTTATTTGGGTAGAAGTCCACAGTTACCAGGCCATAAAGCATCAAGTTTCTTCTCTCACCACAGTCCATTGCCACGTGTTAGAGCAAGACAGCTGCCAGCGTTTGCCAGGGTTCAGGCTTCTGGTGTTCCTCTCTTCCCGGGGCTGCGTTTCCCTCCGGGCTTAGCTCCTATTTCCTCCACAAGGTCAGCTGTAGACGATCAGGCGAACGGCTTGCTTCTCTTCTCCTGGGGCCTTCTTTCCAACATCAAAACTGCTTCTCAAAAGACTACTTCTACTCTGTTCTTGCCATGCCTTTTATATTTGATTCCCCACTCACCAAGGGGTGGGGCTCAACATCCTACTGACGTGTCCCAGTCAACGCCCTAATCATAACTTAATCATGCCCAGATTAACAGATCAGTTTACAAGCATGATCCAATTATATTTTTGGAATTCATAATTACATCAAACTGCCCAACTGCAACACCTTATATCAGGTAACAGACTCCAGAGACAATTTTTATTTCTTAAAACACATATGGAAGTGCTTATATAATTACATTATTTTACATATTATCTCTAGTTGCATCTCACAACCCAAATAAGTTGAAATTCCTGATTAGACAGGGAATGTTGTCTATTTTTTCAAATACAATTAATAGCATTTAGATAGCACTCAAAAGAAAATTAATATTTGCCTATTGACTTAGTTACTTAATTCATAGTATTGCTATATGGAGAGAATGGTAAGGGTGAAGAGATGCTAAGATACCTTGATTTGTCCTCTTTAAAGGACGGATAATAGTTCATGCAACAGAGAAGCCAGTTTATTTATTTTTGATTTCTTTATTTTGGTTTTATTATTCCTTTTGGTTTTGAAGTGCTGTAATATACAAAACCACCCCTGCATCCTTTAGGTCGTTGATGGTGGCACTAATCTCTGCAATTCCTCATGGAATGTAGTATTGCTTTTGATTTACTATTTTCTAGGTAGAGGCAGTTCTAGTGGCTTCCACTTGGCCTTTCCTACAATAATAGCCCTCACTCCACAAGTCAAAGAACCAATGTGGGGATTTTGCCAGTTGCTGAGTATGTCTACTCCAATTATGCCTTCTGCAATAGGAGAAATAACCAAAGAGGGAGTTCAGGGACTCACTGGACCCATTGTGAGAGGAAACTGAGCTAAAACTCCATTAATCACCTGACCTCGATAAGCAACTATTCTGACTGGCAGACCAAGTTATGTTGTGGGTCTCCTGGAATTAATGTCATTTCAGAGCAAATGTCTAATAATCCATAGAATGCCTGATCATTTCCTTTACTCCAATGCATAGTAACCCTGGTAAAAGGCCTTAAGTCCCTTTGGGAAGGGCTGAGAAGAAGATTAACACTATACATTTTTGACAGTATAGCAGGGTCCTTCCCCAAGGCCTTCCCCTCATTCAATAGGCTCTGGGTCTGTAAACAAGTCTGGAAATTGATTTAGGGGCCATGACTGTCTAATTTTGTGATTTAAGTTAGACTTTTCACTTGACTCATAACTCTTCTGCTTATACAGATCAAGTAAGAATTTATTCAACTGCCCAACTATTTTACGTCTCGGTACCCCATGATCTATTAACCAACACCATAGATTTCTCCAAGTCAGACTATTTTTATTACTGCCTCGAGTCTGCTTTCCATTGTGGCAGCCACACCCACCTTGTCTTTGGCCATTAAGTGCTGCCACTTGGCTTCTGCCAACCTGGGATCAAATCATCCCCATGTGTTTAAGGATCCCAGTTCAGTGACAGCAGTTTCCACATTAATATGGCCTACAAAGAAGAGCAACCACATAGCTCTTCAGGAATGTTGGAGCTGCTCTCACAAATTTATTCCTCATAATCCTAGTGAAAGGTGTGTCCTCTGGACATTCCTGGGATGGGTGAGTAAGTCGTACATCATAAATCCACTCTCACATTCCAATCTCTAAGGCTTTGGATTCCCTCATCTACATTATACAAGGGCAGTTCTGGCATTTCAACTTCATTTAATATAGACTACCTTTTGGTCCATGTTTCAGCCAACCACCCAAACAAACTATTAGAGCCCTTACTAATCCCTCTCACCAGAATCTCTCCTTAGCGGGTCCATATCAATAAATTCAACCTGATCCAACATTATGTTCCTTACACCATTATCCCACACCCATAATATCCATTCCCATGTACATATCCCTGGTTGATGTCTATATAAATTGGAAAAATCATGCAGTTCTTTTGGAGTATAGCACACTTTCTCATGGGTCACACTTTGTATCTTACCTTTTGGGGCATGTTGAGACTTCAGTCTAGTTATAGGTCTGGAAGAAGTGGATTTGTAGCGGTGGGTCATGGAAGGAATTAACAGTGTCTTGTAAACCAACTATCTTAGGGCATTCTGTTACAGTTTCATGTGTTGTAACAGGATTAATATTTTCAGATGGTGGCATGAGGGCTCTTTCCTTAGGGGAAGCAGTTATAGCAGGGTTAATCTCTTCAGATGGGGTCTGGATGGCTGATTTCTCAGGGCAGACTGACACAGGGTTATCTGACAAAAAGACTCAGTAGAATCTGGCATTTCAATATCCCTACCATCCTCATCAGACCATATAACCCCATTCCAATTTTCAGGATTCCATTCCTTTCTAGTCATTGCCTTCACTTTAACAACTGGTACCCTGGAAGGCTGGGGAATTCAGTATATGTGGTAATTCAGCCACTCAAACAATGGATCTCTGGGTCTGGTTTTTAAAAATCTCAAGTCTATGATACAAGAAATAAATTTTTTTCAGGGCACACATAGAAACCTTAATTTCCTTTCTTTAACACTTGAGCTGGGAATTTGAAGTCTTGAGTTCACCCCTTTCTTTAACAACTTTATCCAGCATATTTAAGAACAATAAGCCATCACCATTATACTTTTTAACTCCACAAAACTCTGTTAAGGTATCAAATACAGTGAACCAAGAACCTTTTATAAGCATTTGAGTAATATTTTCCTATGGTGGCATTTTGTATATCTCTGTTGCCAATTTATATCATGATCATTAGGAATAGAGTCATTAGGGGCTTTTAATCTAATCATATTAGAAAACCAATTCCCAAACTGCAGAACCAACACAGAAATCTCATCCTTAAAATTCTGTTTTTCATTATCTACTTCTGATACCAAAATCTGTATTAATCAGAGTTCTACAGATAATAGAAAGAGAGAGAGAGAGAGAGAAAGTTATTGTAGGCATTGTCTCATATGACTGTGGAGATTGGCATGCCCAAATTCTGTAGGGCAGGCTGCAAACTGGGAACTCTGACGAAGATTTTTGATGAATTCCCCAAGACAAGCTGGTTGGCTGAAATAGAGATAGAAATTCTTCTTTCTGATGGATGAAATCATCAGTGCTCCTTTTAAGGCCTTCAACTGATTGGCTGAGACTTGTCTCATTGCTGAAGGCAATCTCCTTTGTTGATTGTAGATGTAATCAGCCATATATGCAAGCAACTGACTAATGATTTAATTCCATGAAATACCCTCAAAGTAACAATCAGGACAGTGCTTCCTTGACCAAACAACTGGACACCAAAACCTAAACAAGTTGACACATGAACTTAACCATCACAAGTATAATAGGTATTTATGGCTTCCCTTCTCCTCTACCCATACCATGTTACCTCCACTATGGGGTTATGCAAATCTGCATTCCTGATATATCTTATCCTTTGTGGTCCTGCACATACAGCATTGACCAACTCTTCCTTTAACTTCTATAATTAGACATGGCAGTTCTTAGAGTTGTTCAGGGGGATCTTATGGGTTCCAGCAATTCTGATCCTTGCCCTATTATGTAACAGCAACTGATTTCTTCTTTATAGTCAAGATCAATCAGCCTAGCTAACATAGTAACACTTCTTTTTTTAACTTACTCAGTAGTATGAGAAACCTGAGATGACCATATGGCAATCTTTGCTTTCAGTTCAAAAGGACCATTGTTGTGTTCCCTTATATATGCATTTCCTGTCCAGCATTTCTAGGACAAGAAGGAAAAATTTTGTTAATGAGTCTTGGGGTATAAAAATGTGGTAATTGTGAACCCATCCATTATCATATATTTGCTTATGAGATATATTGCACCCCATATTACTCCGGTTTCAGAGTATATATTGTATGCTGCAGGAAAGTATCTCAGTTTTGCAAGGTGTTATCTCTTCACTGGAAACACAACTGAGTCTTTGATAGATCACTCCACTTTTCTTTAAATCTAGCTACTTCTAAATCTAGTAATGGAGTAAATGGTAGAACAAGTTAAAAAAAAGTACCCATGGGATTCTGTCAGTTACTGTATTAGTCAGGGTCTCTCGGGGAAACAGAATCAACAGGAGATATCTGTCAATAATATGAGATTTTAAGAGTCTCTCATGCGACTGTGGGGATGCACAAGTCCAGGTTCTGCAGGCAGGCTGCAAACCAGGGGCTCCGATGAAAGTCCGATGAAAGGTCCTTGATGAGTTTCTGGGAGAAGTTGGCTGTCCAACGACGAGCTGGGAAATTCCTTCTGAGTGTTGAAATCACTTCCCCTTTTAAGGCATTCAACTGATTGGATAAAATCGTCACCCATTGATAATGCAGTCTCCCTGATTGATGCAGATGTAATCAGCCATCTACCCAGTAAATTCACTGGTGATCGAAGTCCATAAATGCTCTTGTATTACAATTAGCCCAGTGCTTGCTTGACCAAACACCTGGACACAATTACCTGGCCGAGTTGACACAGTAACCTAACCATCACAGTTACCTTTCTTCTTTTGCTGTAAAATGAGTCCCTTGGTCAAAAGCAAGGTTGTGTGGGATACCATGATGGTGGAAAAAGCGTGTAGTAAGTCCATGGATGGGTGAGAGCAGAACCATGGAAAATGAAATCCAAATTCACATGTCTCTGGGATAATAAAGCTTATTAGGGACTTCAGATTGGCTGGTGCTGCAAGCACAGTTATAGTAGTTGTAGCTAGGATAGCTTTGGTGGAAAGACATCCATATTCTTGAGTACATAAATAGCCTCAGCCCTGACTCCCTAATCACTGTGTGTTTTAGACCATAGAGTAAAAATTAGGATAGTTATAAATAGTGGCTGACTGATATCCACAGGGTAGGTCAGCTTCTTGTCCTTGATTTCATGGGTGGAGAGAACATAATTAACCCTGAATAGCTCAGATTGCACAGTTACCTGGTGTTTCACCATCAGTCTCTGGCAAGGCCTAGTAGCAAGCCAAGTTTTTTTTTGTTTTTTGTTTTTGTCTTTTTTTAAAAAGGAGAATAACTACTTTACTTGCTTAAAAATCCTAGGGACCTCCTCTGTGATTATACCATTGGGACTTTCTATAGACTCCATTTGGTATCACAATCTGCCACAAATACTTTGAGCATTGTTTCTCTGCCACTACAAATTTGACCAGTTGGAAATTCTTCTCTCTCTCTCTCTCTCTCTCTCTCTCTCCTTTCCATTTTTTGCTTGTTTTTAGGAAGTACCAGGGATAAAACCCAGGACCTTGTACATGGGAAGCAGGAGCTAAACCATTTAGTAACATCTGCTCCCCTGGAGACTCTTCTCTTGCTCCAAGTTCTGCTCAAGGCTGCTTGTCTTTCAAGTTACCTGCTAAATGGATAGAATCAGAATACCCAAGTGTCATATATATTTTATATAAAATCCAGACACTTTCACTAAGCATTTTTCTTTTTCCTTAGTGTTAGGGGCTATTAGATACAGCAACCTGTCCTTGGCTTTTAAGGTTATCCCAGGTTATTGGACCCTTAAAAAACCTCACTGATGTATCAGGCCAAGTATTATTATGGCATCTATCTTCCAACATCTAGCATCCTCAGTCATGGCAATGCATCTTGGGGTCCAGCTACTTTTTGCTTCCTAAGTATCTACCTCATTAATGTAGTGGAACAGCATGCTGTCAAGTTCCCTGCAGCCTAATTGTGGCACAAGGCTAGGAATCTGCTATAACCCTGAGATAGCACACTGTAAGTATACTGATCTCCCCACTAGGTGAAAGCAAACTACTTCTGGTGTTTTCTGCTTTGGGGGAGGTGGGGAGGTAGAGAACAATATATATACCAGATGCCATGGGAAGTGAGTATTTGCTCCAGTAATGAAGTATCTGGAAGAGTAGTTGCAACTAGAATCATTCCCTAATTAAGCTTATAATAAATTTCTGTCATTATCCAAAACCTATCCATTTTTAATACGGGCTAAAATGACAATCAAATGGGAGTATAAAAGTCATCCTACCCCATGATGGTTAGTCTTATGGGTCAACTTGACTAGGCTATAGTACCCAGTTATTTAATCAAACACTAATTTCGGTGTTGCTGTGAAGGTATTTTGTAGATGTGGTTAACATCTACAATCAGTTGACTAAGTAAAGGAGATTATGCTCAATAATGTGTGTGGATTTTTATCAATGGATGAGGCCCACACACATTAGAACACAGTGGAAGGCCTTAAGAGCAAAACTGAGGTTTGCCAAAGAAGAAAAATTCTGCCTCAAGACTGCTGCATAAAATCTTGCCTGAGTTTCTGGCCTGTCAGCTTGTCCTGTGGATATCAGACTTGCCAGTCCCCACAATCACTTGAGCTAGCTCCTTGAAATAAATCTCTTAAGAGAAATTATATATTTCCTATTTGTTCTGTTACTCTGGAGAACCCTGACTGATATAAACTTTATGTCTTTTCAGGTCCATAATGATAGCATTTATTTCTTCAGTTTTACCAAGAATGAGGCATTGCTTTTGATTTACTGTTTTGGGAAGGGTGGGGGAGAACCAGGGACTTCTAGTTGACCTTTCCATCTATAATAATCTTTATTCCATGGGTCAAGGATCAAATGTGGGGATCACTTCAGATTGCAAACTAAATCAATACTAATGATACGCTCAGAAACTAGGGAAATAACTGTGGATCTTTATGAGATTTGGGTCTCACTGAGCCCACATGAGGTGGAACTCAGATTAAATCCCTATTTATCACATGACCCTCATAAACCTCTACTCTGATTGGTGGATAACAGTGGCATTCTGGGTCCCCCGGAAATTAGTGTTGCCCAGAGATATTGTTCAGCAATTCCTGGAAAGATCAGCTATTTCCTTTCCCCCTAGGAAGTGATCAGAGGATCCTTTGTAGAAGGCAAGCAGGATGATTGAAAAAAAAAAGTACATGTGAGATTTTTGCATAGTCTTTCCCTAAATAGTCCCAGCCTTTCTCCATCCAAGGAGCTCTGGGTCTGCAAATTGATTCAACCTGGGAATTGGGTGGGAGACAGTGACACTTCTGTGGTGGTTCAGGTAAGACTTCTGTTCATAACTCCAAGTGTTTGGGGGTGTTGCAAATTAGGTAAGCCCTCGACCCCAGATTAATGGTCCTCAAAGTGTGGTCCCTGGACCAGCAGTATCAATGTCATCTGGGAACTCATTAGAAATGCGAATCCTTGGATCCCACTCCAGACCTACTGAACTAGAACTCTGGGAATGGGGTCCAGCTAGCTGTGTTTTAGTAAACCCTCCAGATGATTCTGAGATACACCCAAGTTTGAGAACTATGGCATTGGTCAATTATAAAGATTGTTGCTTGTTAGTTTATCATGATTTACATCTTGATGCCAGTAATGGTAATCATATCTGCTTTGTCTCTGATGGCTAAGTAGTGCTACCTGGTGTCTGTCACCCCAGTTTCCTGTCATTTCCATGTAAATAGGGAGTTTATTTCAATTGCAGCATTTCTTATTAGAATACCCAGCCAATGGTGAATAGCCTCTACCATACTTTTTCAGATGAGCAGACGTTCCACTCACCAATCAATAAATTTTCCAATGCCTTTGTGAAGGGAGTGTTTTCTGGAATTTCTTGGGGGATATATTTAAAGTGTGGCTGAAGAGGCCACACAACATCAATCTTCTCCCACGTGTTTATTTCTCTAACTTTTTTATTTTCTTCCTGTGTTTTACCAAAGAACTTCTGACCTTTCGATTTCAATAAATGAAGACCACATTAAACTGAGGTTTTAGTCAACCAACGGAACAAACATTTAGAAACACTTGCAGCTGCTTAAACTAGTAGATTGAATACAGAGTCTCTGCTGAGGTATACATATTGATAAATTCAGTTTGATCTAAAGTTATGTTCTTTGCCTCTTGGTCTAGTATTCTCAGAATCCATTTCCACAAGTATTCACAATATTTGCTGATAAAAATTGACAAAAATTTGCAACTGTTTAGTTATGGAAGTATTTTCCTTCTGGGTTGGACTGTGTAATTGGATCCCTGGTGCATGCTGGGTTTGCTCCTAGGTTTAAGTCTGGAGATAATGAGGAGTTGGGAAGATGGGGCTTGAGGAGAATTGGTTGACCCTTTAGAGGTAATTACCTTAGACAAGGTCATGTTAAATTTTCAAGCAAAATAGGAATAGCCTGATAAGAGAGCAAAGAACGGCTGCTTCAGTTGGCAGGGGGGTCTCAGTAGGTCTTAGGGATTGAATGTCCCACATAACCTCATTCTAGTTTTCATGGTCTTCATATAAGAGACCTGGCAAAACCATGACTTAAATTGATGTTTTAATTTAAAAACCCTTCAGTGTCAAACATTGAAGGATTCTGTTTATTTGTTGATAAGCTGGTTTGTTTTTGTTTGTTTGGCTTCTTTGATTGCTTGTTTTTTAGCTCAGCACTGTGGCTGGAAGAGATAAGAGATTCTTTTAGCACAGTCGTAGCTGCTCCATGGTCTTCAGTCTATAACTTGAGTCAAGAGTACAGGAATGGACCGTGCTTTCTCTTTTTAAGCTGCCCAGGCAATTAGAAGTAAGCATCCCATTCCTGGTACTAATTTTTATATCAGTCAGCATTCTTGCTTGCAAGCAACATAAACCAACTCTAGCTAATTTAAGCAGAAAAATTAAGAGATTTTTTTCAGCAACTCTCCAACTCACCATGAGGGTTGGAAAACAAGGCTCAGAGTTACCCAGGCAAGAACAACACTCACAATCATGCTTCAGAAGAGCTCCACGCATGCATGAAATGTTTATTGAAAAAGTGGAATCTTAAAAAAAAATCAAATAGTACTGAGTTTATGCAATAAAAAGTAATATATATATATTACTTTTTATTATATATATATTTGTTAAAAAAACAAAAAGTCCAAGAAGACCTAGCTCAGCAGTTCTCAACTGGGTGCAGCTTTCCCCTTTAGTGGACTTTTGACAATGTCTAAAGACATTTTGATTGTCACATTTGAGGTTGGGGAAGGACAGGTCCTATTGGCATCTTGTGTGTAGCTGTGAGTTGTGTAGCAAAGAATCTAACCTTGCTCAAAAAGGGGTCTTGTCTTTGTCCTCCACTTGGAGGTCATCTCTAAGCCTTTGGAATGTCATGCCTGAGAGGGCCTGGGTCACCCCATACTCTAACTACAGAATTTAAGGTGGGGGCTGACCACACCAGAAAGATGGACAATGTGATGCAGGGCAGGGCCTTTGGGCCACATGGTATCAGTGGACCGACAGGGGATTTGCCTTTTCTGGACTCTGTCCCATGTTCTTTTCCCCTTGGCTGATTTTAATCTGAATCTTTTCCCTCTAATAAACTGTGACTGTGAGTATAACAGCTTTCAGTGTATTCTGTGGGCCTTCTAGCAAATTATTGAACCTGGGAGAGGTTTAGGGAAGCCCCCATCCCCCCCTCCCCCAAACTTGCAATTGGTATTAGAAGTGAGGGCAGTCTTGTGTGGACTCTTCCCCTTAACTTCTTAGTTGGTTAACCTTCACACCAGGGATGCTGCTAATCACCCTACAATGCACAGGACAGCCCCACAACCAAGAATTACCTGATCTGGCCAAACTGTCAATAGTGACAAGACTGAGAAGCCCTGATCTAGCCTTACTAAGGTAAGACCTGCAATAGAAGAATATCCTGTGTGAAGGGAAAATGGTATCTACAGAACCAGGGCCTCAAGATCAATGCAGGTACCAGTGGCAGGGGAGGGGGAGAAGGGCAATCTGGGGCCTGGGAATGGTACCCTCACATGGTCTCACAGAGTCCTATCATCTTATGGGGATTAGAGGGAATTAGAGGGGAGAGGAAGACAGTGGCACTGAAAATGGTTGGAGTCCAAAAGTGGACAGAAGAACAAAAGTCAATCCTAATATACTCCATCATTTTGACCCAGTGTGAGGAAGGGTGGAGAGAAGCCTGAAAACGTGAGAAAGAGCAGGATTAGATTAGAAGGCCAGCTCTTTGCATGGAAGGTCAGGAAACTCAGTTGCTGGTGCCTGCCTCTTGGCGACGAGGACTGGGTTGAAACGGTATCTGTGGCGTGGATTCCATATTTCTACTCGAGTCAACGCACATTGATTGAATGGATCCTTGCTTTAGGTCACATGTGATGTTGGGCACAGTGGGGGATTCAGAGGTGAATAAGATACAACTCAGCCCCCTCCACCCCCCCCCCCAGGAAGCTCAGGATCCAGAAGAAGAGGTAAGACAAGCATGCGTCTCTCAGACATGGCAGAAAGCATCATCCCAGAGGCACAAAGAGCCTTGAAGTACTAAGGAGGGCAGGAAGAATGAGGGGGAAATACATTTCTAGGCAGGATAGGCATAAAGGCGACTCTCTGCAAGGAAGAGAAGGTGCTAAGTGAGTTCCCCTGCAACTGTGTTTGTATAGCAAGCACATTTTTTGACTTAGGTTGCATATTTATTTGGGGTGGTTTTGTTGAGGACTCAAGGAGATTGAAGGGTGCTAAAGTTCTTAAGCCTCTCTTTGGCCCCACCATTGATCTTTCCTGAAGATTCTATCATCATGGCTTGTCTACTGGGCCCAGCCATGAGCAGTGCGGGCAACTTATGAGAGTCATATGCAGAAAAAGGGAAGCCATATGCATAAGGGGGAAGGAGCTGGGAGGTTCACCTCTTCCACACTGCACTGAGAATAAGGGCAGACTTCCATGGCTAGCATCTTTCATTACTTAGATCACCAGAACAGGGTCACCAGTGTGGTGCCCAGCCTTCCAGATGTCAGAGAGGAGTCCATGGTAGACAACATGCACACATACACAAACACAGGCTCATGTGGGTCCACACATACACACACACACACACACACACACAAACACACAGAGCTTCATATGCCCTTTGCCCTACCTCCATACGAAGCACTTGGGGTAAAGAACCAGTGATCCAGCTGGTCCTCTGAGATATACATTCTCCAGCTCTGAAAATAAAATGAGGCTTGTTAGATTATAGTCAGGAAGCTATACAAGCTGTTGGCCAAAGGAAACACTGGTTTTCCATTTCTTTAATAAATATGAATCCTGAGATGAAAAGATAATAGTCCTTAACCCACATTGACAAAGTCCACATCAGTGGGGGCCCTCTTTGAAGCACACAGGTTTTTCCATTCTGGCTGCACGGTGTGGCCTGGTGACAAGGCCACCTTGGTTAGGCATTCTTGCTGTGAATTGCTCAACTCCAGGGATGCTGTTCAAGTTGTGCAATGCAAGGGCCTCATCTAAAGGACAGAACACTTGATGTGGAGGGATATGGACAAGGTTCAAGCCTCGACACTCGCACATGAAACTTGGGCAGACGTAGATACGCCTCTTCACTACTCTGTGGCTCAATTTCCTCAGCCACAAATGGGAATCCTATATACTTGTTGAGGGGATCAAAACTGTAACATTTAGTTCACACTTTTACAATGCACTTCCACGTGAGTTTTCTTATTTGAAATATTATAGAAACATAGGGTCACATTATTATTTTCACAGCGACCTTCTACCAGCACAGTTCCAGCATTTGCTGAAAGGTTCACAAGTATTCTGCAACACCCCCCCACCCCCACACACACACATATTGATGCCACCCAGATGTTCTCAGACCTCACCAGCCTTTGGTTCAAGTGGAATTCCATTAACATTCATTGCAAGAGGTCCTCATTTCCTCCACCCCTCCCTGACACAGCCTCCTCATTTATTTGGGCTTCTTCAGATGTATCTTATGTGTGCTCAGTGGCAAGGCCCTCCCTGCTTTTCCACTCCAGCCTCCTTAGCAGGGTTTGCTGCCAGCAATGGGGTCTCTTTCCCACACCCCAGTTTCTGTGCCCTCAGGGAGAAGAGGACCGAACTGAGTGCCCAGGGTCTCCCACTGCCTCACTGGGTATGGCTTGGAGCTGCTTTGAGCCTCAGGGTAGTAAGGCTTCACGGCATTGACAGCCTTCTCCCCAGTTCTGTGCTGTGTTTTATTACCAGGACTGCTTAGGCCCCAAGTCACGCAAGATTTCCTTGGACCAGCCTCTGTTTCTGCCTAAAAATCCTTTCAAAAATGGTTCCTGATGTGGGGCTTGCCTGGGAACTGGATACCAACCCATCTTTTATGGTCTCCTCTCCATTTCTCTCACATTTCTCCTACATCCCTCCCCAGAACCCTCCTTTCTCCCTTCAGTCAAAAGCAAAGTCTTCACCTCTAACATTTTATGGTTGTTTGAGAATTCAAGGGGAGGCATTCTCTGTTTCCACAGATCCAGCTTCCACCCAGGTTTGGCCAAGACCACCTGCTACATTTGATTTAGTGAAGCTATAAATAAAGGAACTGGGGAGATTTTAAATTTTGGAACCATCATAGCCAACAATGACTGAGTGTGTGAGGGTGAATGTTCCAATATACCTTGTTAGAGTGGTTAGTCATCATGACTCATGCTTAGCAAACCTCCATTTAGCACTGCATCATCATCATATTTTAATCCAGCAAGCAAGTGGACTTTAGTCATTGTTCCAGTGTGACGTAAATAGGTGCATCCTCACTAGCTCAGAGATCAGTTTTTCCTACTGTCAGCAATCCTTGAGAATTCAGCTCAAGGATGACATGCCACCACCACCATCACCACCACACTGAAAGTTCTCTTCAAGGGCTGGCTCCAGAGGCTCATGTCCAGCCTGACACAAGAACTTCTCTTACCTCCCCCTGTGTGTCCCAGGCCCAAGTGCCCTTACAACACCAAGACTCACTTCAGCCTAGTGGCCTGATGATTTCTTGAAGTACGCTCACTGACACATCTGGTAATGAAGACCTGTATTCTGACAATGTGCTTTTTGATCAGAAACTTCATTCAGGACCAGAAATGAAGCTGGATATATAAGAAGGTTTCTTTTAAAACAACAAGGTTCCCAATAACCTCTTAATAGCCAAGTTCAGTGGATGCTTTCTAATCATCCCACTTGATCTGTCTGTTATCTCTGATGGGGTTGAATCAGGGAGGCAGAGGGAGTAGAGGAAATACACAAACTTTTCAAATCCCAGCTCTCACCTTACTAGCTATGGAACCCTGAGCATGCCACTTAATTTCTCTGAGCCTAACCTTTCTTCATCTGTAAAACAGATAATAAGGGATTTCTGAGGACTGTAATGTATCTAGAGCTATTAGAATACAATAGGTCTTTGATTAATAATAGTTATTACTACTCTTATTGGCCAGTTTTCATTCTTAAATTCTTTCCTTGAATATTGTGATGTTTCTCTACCATGGTTCTTTTTCTACCTCCCTTTCCATTCCTCATTCATTCACTAAGCAGTATCTATTAAAAAGCCAACTGTGTGTCAGGCACTTTACTAGATGCAGGAGTTATTAAATTTAATACCACACAGTTCAATGGGTAGAGAGACACACAGAAAACAATTAGGACTCAGCATGAGAGATGCTGTCCTAGTGGCTCATCTACCATGCTCTGGACACCTTGGCCTAAGGTACCCTTAGGAACTGGGCTGATCCTTGAAGGAGGAGTCTAAATTTGCCAGGAAAACAAAGAAGGGAAGAGAGTTCTGATCAGAAGGAACACGGCCCTGGTTCCAGCCATCACCATGACTTGACTGGATTATTGCAATAGCCTTCTAACTGGTCTTCCAACTTCTGCCTGTACCCCTGACAGTGTATTTTCCACACAGCAATTAGAATGGTTACTCTCTGTTTTAGTTTGCTAAAGGCTGCCAATGCAAAATACCAGAAATAGGTTGGCTTTTATAATGGGATTATTAGGGTAAAAGCTTAAAATTCCAAGACTGTGAAAATGTCCAAATCAAGGCATCCTCAGGGATGTTGTCTCATGAAAGTTCAGCTGCTGGTGATCCTGAATGGTGGCTGGTCTCTGCCTTCTCCTTCAGGATCACTTTCCTCCCAAGCTCAGATATGGGAGATCAGGCATATGGCTCATATGCAGGGTTTTGATCTCTAGGGAAGAAGCTGAAAGAGTGCTCTCTAGGGAATCTGCCAGTTCAAGAGAAAGGAGCTAAAGATACTGACATTGAGCTCCCAATGAAAATTTCCAGACAGATCACCTTACAGAGAAAATCACATCATCTTGGTTTGTCCAGTACTGAGGGGTTTCCTGGTATGTGGGAATTTCAGTGCTAAAACTGGGACAGTCCCAGGTAAACAGGATGGTTGGCTACGCCACCATAATCAATAAGCCCCATCAATGTATTCAGAGTTCCCCAATCCTCAGGTTTGACCAAACTTTCTCAGACATGATCTAGACGTCTGAACAAAGTCATTAACTTTAAAGACTGAGACCAAAACAAATTCACAGTAAAAAGCAACTTGGAGAAAATAGAGACCATGCGTGGAGAAGAATAAAAAATCATTGATATCCTAGGACAGCTAAGAGAATATATTATAACCATGACAAGGAACAGGATGATGTATATATCCAATGAAAAAAAAACAAGAGCTCAGAGAAACTAAAAGTTTGATTTCAGAAATACAAAACTCAATACAAAGATTATAAGATAAAGATGAGGAAATCTCTCTTCAAATAAAGGAAAAAGATAAAGAGGTAGAAACTGGAGACTAAAGGTAAGAAAATTAATACAAAATCTCTAGTATAAGAGTCTCAGTAAGAGAGAAAAGAGGACACAGACAAGGGGAATTATAAAAAAAAATAATCAAGAACATTTCCCCAAACTAAACAATTTGAATTTTCAGATTGAAAGGGCCCACTCAATAACCAGCATATTAGGTAAAATTAGATCTACATGTAGCAAGACACAGCAACATGAAATTTCATCTAGGTACAAAGGGAAGCTGTTACAAAAGAGAAAAAAAGCAGGTTATATACACACACAAAAAAAATGGAAAAGAAATCTGAAGATTTTTGAATATCAATGCAGAAAGTCATAAGACAATGAAACTATGTCTTCCAAATTCTGAAGGGAAATGTTTAAAAACACAGAATTCTAAGCCAAGCCAAACCGTCAATCAAGTGTGAGAGTAGACAATAAACATTTCCATGCATGAAAGGCCTTAACATTTTTACTTCCCGTGTACCCTTTTCTCAAAAAGCTACTGAAGGGTGTGCTTTACTAAAACCAAGGGATTAAACCAAGAAAAGGAATACTATATGAAAGCACAAAACAGAAAGCCAACCTAGAAGAAGGTAAAGGAAATCTCCAGAATAATTTTGAAGGGAAATCTGAGGGTAGGAGCTGTGAACCAGACTGGAACAAATCACAGGATTCTGGGAAAGATTTCTTCAAGAAGATGAAATTGGTAGTTTAACAAATAAGTCTGATTGTCTTGAAGGAAGATTTAAATAATTGGTGGAATGTTTGGGAATGATATTCTCTGAAAATTAAGCAAGCAAACAAAGGAAAGATTAGAGGGGGAAAAAGAGGTTGTACAGATAAAGAGAAGTGATCATAGTTTACTACATGGTTTGGCAGTAAATAGCACTTACATAGAAAATATCATAAACACTGAATATTAGTCAAACCGAAATTAAGATTAAACCACATTGGAAATATGTAGAGGTGGGCAGGATGTACCTATGTACTGGGAGTGGGGGAAGAAAAAAGAGCTACATCTCCATTCTCCATGGTGGGAAGTCATTAGGTAATGCTTAAAACTGAAAAGTGAAGTACAATAAAACATGTTATTTAGAGATGTGAAGGTAAAAAGCAAAGGTTCAACTTTAAAAATCAAAAAAGGAGGTATCTCTGGGGAGATGGACATCGTGTGGTGGGAAAATGGTGAGTGGGAAGCAGAGAAATGCTGTTTTTAATCTTTGTAGAACTATTTGACTCTTTAAAAGATATGCATGTAAAATTCTAATTTTTAAATAAACTACTTGTTGCAGTATTTCTTATGTAAAATATGTGAATCATAAGGTCAATGCATTTTTCACAAAGTAAACATATCATATAATAGCACCCAAATCAAGAAATAGAACTTTACCAGTACCCAGAAAGTCCCTTTTGTGTCCTCTTCCAATCACCCCAAAGAGAATCAATATTCTGACATGTTATTTTAAATTATCAGTTCTGTTGTGAAATGTGCATAAATAGACTCATTTATATCTATTCTTTTGTGTCTGGATTATTTCTTAGTATGTTTGTGAGCTTCGTCTGTGTTGTTATGTGTAGAAAGTGTTGTCACCACTTTTATTCTCTGGTTCAGAAGGACTTCAGAATGAAGAAACTCGACCTCACTACAATCAAACTTTATTTAATCAGCTCAGTGTTGCAGCTCCAACCTGATCAGGGTGATGATGGAAATGCCCCCTGGTGTTGCAGCTCAAGCCTGGCCGAAGCACAAGACTGGCTGAGGCACCAGTGGAAGTGCCTTCAGTGTTACAGCTCAGCCTTAACCGAGGCACAAGCCTGGCCGAGGCACCTTCGCGTTATAGCTTAAGACTGGCCGAGGAACTGGTGGAAGTACCTTCAGTATTACAGCTCAAGGCTGGGCCAAAGCACAAGCTTGGCCAAGGCGCCGGTGGAAGTACATGGCTCGGAATTCACAGCTTGACTCAGCGTTCGCAGCTTAATGTTCCTCTGGTCAGGGCAAAGACGGAATGTGCGCTCAGGGCTTCAGGGTTGCTCTTGTTTAGTTGTGTCACTGCCCCTGGGGGTGGAGCCCTAGTTGTGAGGCTCTGATTGGTCAATCACTGGTTCCGAGCAAGGGCATTGGCTAGGATTTGAAAATCAGATTAGCATATTATGTAAATAGGGTATCCAAACTGGGAGATGCTGATTGGCTGATTACAAGAGGTGATGACTGGCTAACTATGGGAGGTGTTGATTGGCTGACTATTGATTAAAGGAATACATTCTATTGGTTGAAAACTCTCTTACCTTATTGGTTGACTCAGGATCCCTCTTCCTATTGGTTAGTTCAGGATCCCTCTGCCTAAGGGTTCCAGGCTCAGTTACCTGCTCAATCCTTCAGAAGACTTAAAATATTGCTGTTCAGATTTCATTTAATGAAAGCACAATTTATTTTTCCATTCTCCTGTGATCAGCATTTGGGTTGTTTCCAGCTTGAGCATTCTTATACATTTATACATGTATAAATTTGATAAAAGTAAAAATTGTTATGTAATGACATGGAAATATGGATTTGGTATGAAAAAAACATGATATAAAATTTTATGTATATCATGCAACACTCATGAAATCATTCGACAATAGAAGTTTTCTTAGCATCTACTGTGTGCCAGGTCCTGTTCTAGGAATGGGAGACTCAGTGATGTAGAAGACAATTATGGCCTCTGCCTTCCTGAGATTTAGAAGGTGAGGAAGAGTATAAACCTTGAAGTGCATGTATGATGAATAATTTAAAGCAAAATTGTAGTGATCTAGTTTAATTTCTTTAGTGACATTTGTGTTGAGAACTGAAAGCAGAGAGGGGCAGAAGTGGGTCAAGGGGCAGGGAGGCATGGGAAGAAGAACATTCCAAGTAGGAGGTTCAGCACAAAGGACCTGAGGAAGGAAAGAACACAGTACACACAAAAATCAGTCAAGCACAGTGTCCCTGGAACATGTAGTATGAGGAGGAGGGTGCTGCAGGCTGAGGCTGGAAAGAAAGGCAGAAAAGTCAAAATTATGAAAAGTCTTAGAAACCTCATTATGAATTTTGGTTTCAATGGTAACCATTGAATGGCTTCCAAGAGGGGAGTGCATGGTCAGGTTTGTGTTGTTTTTAAACGTTTGGGCCACATTGTGGAGAGTGGGTAGGAGTGAATGTGGAGAGATGAACTAGGGGCTATTCTTGAGTCCAGGAAAGAGGAAATGGTGGGTAGAAATGGGTGCTAACACTGGAGATGGAGGGAAGTGGTCATATTTGAGCAATATCCATTGGTTAGAATCAATGGTTTTGAATGTGAAAGATAAGAGAGAATGGAAGCTGGTGAGGCTCCCATATCTGACTTGAGCAATTGTGTAGAGTGGGTGCCCTTTAATGAGACAGGAAACACTGGAAGAGGAACAGTTTTGGGGTATGAGATGACCTGTTCAGTTTTCAATGAACAACAAAGTGTGCAAATCTTAATGTTTGGTTTGATGAGAATAAACAGTTAAATATATACCCATTTAACTACTATTCCAAACGAGAGGTAAAACATTTCCATTACCCAGAAAGTTCTTTTATACTCCCATCCCCTAGAGGCAACTACTTTCAAATTTCTGTCATAGGTTATTTTTGTCAGCTTTTGGACTGCATGTAAATGAAATCATTAGTATGTATTCTTTTGTATCTCGCTTTTTCAGCTTAACACAAGATTCTTGAAATCCATGTAGTTGGCATTTATCAGTGGTTTACTTTTTATTGCTAAGTAGGTTTCCATTGTATGACTATACTATAATTTGTTTATCCATTCTCCTGTTGATGGCTATTTGGGTTGTTTTCCTTGGGGGTATTTATGAATAAAGCTGTTATGAACATTTTTGTACAAGATTTTGTGTGGACATGTTTCCATTTCTCTTAGGTGAATATCTAAGAGTAGGATTATTGGGCCATAGGATAACTTCATAAGAAACAGATAAACTATTCTCCAGAGTGGAGATTTACTGTAGATTTATAATAAATCTTAAAATCAGATAGTATAAGTCCTCTAATGTTATTCTTTTTTTCCAAAATAATTTTGTCTCTTCTAGACCCTTTGCCTTTCCATAAAAATTAAAAATCAACTAGTTAATTTCCACCAAAAAAAGCCTGCTGGTATTCTTTTTTTTTTTTAATTATTCTTTTTTTCTTTTTTCTTCCTGCTGGTATTCTGATTAGGATACTATTGAATCTCTAGCTCAAGGGGCAGAGTACGGATATCTTAACAATATCACATCTTCCATTTTATGAACATGGTATATTTCACCATTTATTTAGGACGACTTTGATTTCTCTCATTGATATTTAGTAATTTTAGTGTAGAGAACTTACACATCTTTAATTATATTTATCCTTGGAAAATTCATGTTTCTTGATGCCATCATACATGGTATTGTTTTAAATTTTTATTTTCCAATAATTTGTTGCTACTATATACTTTTTTTATTTTGACCTTGTAGCCCATAAATTTGCTAAATTGATATATTAATATTTGTTTTAGTGGATATTTGTATATTCATTTGGATTTTCTACATATAAAGTCATGTCATCTGAGGAAACCAATAGTTTTACTTCTTCTTTTTCCAGTGTTTGTACTTTTTATTCTTTATCTTGCCTTATTATATTGGAAAGGACTTCCAGTACAATGTTGAATAGAAATGGCAAGAAAAGCTATCCTTTCTTTATTCTCAGTCTTAAAGAAATGCTTGCAGTGTTTCACCATTGAGAATGATGTTAACTTTCGGTTTTTCATAGATGCCCCTTTCAAAGTGAAGGGAATTCCCTTCTCCTTCTGATTCTAATCCTTTATCCCATGTTAAAACTTTTATTTTTCATGAATTGGTGCTGCATTTTTATCAAATGCTTCTCTGCCTTCATTGAAATGATTGTATAAATTTCCCCCTTTATTCTGAGATAAATTACATTGATTGTTTTTAGAATGTTAACCAATCTTACATTCTGGAGATAAAACATTTTGTTATAATGTAATACCTTTTCAATGTATTTCTGTCTTCAATTTGGTAATATTTTGCTAAGGAGTTTTACTTCAATGGCCATAAAGGATTTTGGTCTGTAATTTGGAACTTTTTTATCCAGTATATCAGTTTCTTCCTTTTAATTGGGTGTGTTTAATATTGACATGGCTGGATTTACATCTACTGTCTTTTTATTTATTTTGTATTTATCCTATCTCTTCTTGATCCTCTGTTCTTTTTCTGCTATTTTAGAGTATGTATGAATTGAGTATATATTTTAGTATTCCATTTTATATCTTCTATGTCTTTCTGCCATTTTTAGTGGTTTCTCTAGAGAATACTATATATCTTTAATTTATCACAGTCCATTTTCAAATAATATCATTACTTTATGAAAAATGAAAGAACCACAAAATAATGTAATTTCTTTATGCCTTCCCTTACTCATTTTGCTCTTATTCATATATATTGATATATATTTTATATATGTTATAAAGCTCACAATACATTATTTTTGTTTTAGATAACCAATTTCTTTGAAAAGAGATTTACATATATTAAAATAAATATAAAAATAATTTAAATTTTTTTTTTATTTGGAATCATTTCTCTTCAGCCTGGGGAAAAATTGTATCAGTCTTGTACATCTGAAATGTCTTTATTTCACCTTAATTTTTGCTGGATATAGAATTCTATGTTGACTGCTTTTATTTTGGTACTTTAAACATGCTATTATCTTGCCTCCATTGTTTCAGATAAGTCAGCCATCATTCTTACTTTTCCCCCCACCAGTTAAAGTGTCTTTTTTTTTTCTTGACTGTTTTTAAAATTTTCTCTCAATGTTTGTTTTTTAGCAATTTGAGTATGATGTGCCTACATGGACTTTTCTTTGCTTTTATCCTGCTTGGAATTCATGTGATTCTTGGATTTGTAAAATTCTCAGCCATTATCTCCTCTGTTATTTCTTCTTCCCCATTCTCTTTCTCCTGCCCATCTGGGATTCCAATACACATTTGTTTAAACTTTTGATTTTCCCTATACATCTCAGACACTTCATTCCATTATTTTTCAGTCTTCTATTCTTTGTGTTTCAGTGTGGATAATTTCTATTGACTTCTCTTCAAAGTCACTTCCTTTTCTTTGCTGGGTGCAGTCTTCTGTTAAGTGCATCAAATGAATTCTGATCCATTCCATTTTGAATATGACACATTTGGAGCTTGTTTCTCATTTCTGGCATATATGCCTGCAGCAAATCCACATGTGTTGATGTGTGTTGTTTTCCTTTCTACAAGCTCCTTTAATATATTTTTCATAGTTATTGAAAAATTCCTGCCTGATGATTCCAATATCTGGGTCATCTCTGGGTCTGTTTCTATAGACTATTCCCTCTCTTGACAATAGGTCACTTTGTCTCACTTTGTGTATTTTGTAATTCCTTATTGTATGTCAAACATTGTGTATTAAAAAAAAAAAACACAACACAGTAGAGACTGAGTAAATAGTATTTAACCTTGGAAAATGGCACTCCCTCTTTTCTGTCAGGCTACTAGTTGGGGCCCTGAGTCTATCTATTCTACAGTTGAGTTTGAACTTTATTTAGTTACAGTTTACCCCTGGCTTCAAATATTTTGAGAACAGGATCAGACCCATTCATTAGGGCTTGGGATTGGAGCACCAGCAAGGCTTTCCAGTCTGGTCACCAGCTTTTCAAACCATTAGTGATCTCTCTCTACTTTACATTCTTACTACAATTTTGGGGGTTTGTTAGGGAGTACTTTTTGCTTTCCATCTCTGGCTTTCTGTGCCTCAGGAGGTATCTTTCTACTCTGCTGTCCCCAACCATCAGAAGGCTCCTGCAGCCCACTCAGTGAAGACCAGGAGCGCTTTGGAGTGATCATTTTCATTTCTCTAACCATTTGAGAATTGCTATGGTTCACTTGCTGGAGACTCAGCATGTCTCAAGGGGATTTCTTTCAGCTTTCCTATCCAATCTTCAGCTTTCATAGCCACTGGAGTGATCTCAGTGAATGCCTGGAGTGTTGTGGAGGAACCTCTCTCAATTCTTCCATCCCACCCTTAGCCTTCAGAAAGCTATTGCAGTGCACTCAGCAAGCTTTGGAGAGATGTCTCTCAGCTCTTCCTGCCTGTCCTCAGCCTTACACTCTGTGAAGGCTAGTAATGTTTCAGAGTGAATCCCTCTCAGCTCTCTTGCCCTGCACCCAGTTTTTGGTGTACTGGTAGGTAGGTGCAGGCTCACTCCATGGCTGGAGATCCTTGGCATTTGTCACACCAGCCCATATATGGCCATTAAGGGTTCATTAACTGTTAGAACAATTTCTCCTTCTTCTAAATATGACAGAACCCTCTTCTTCTCACCACTCTGCTTGAAATGAAAGCAGTTGTAAGTCTATTCTCTCATCACTCTTTGGAGTTTAGTTCATGTAGGTTTCTTTGGGTCCTCAACTCACCACATTTTAAAAAAAAATTCTAATCTTTGCAGCTTATCTGGTTTGTTCTCAGTGTCAGGATATGCACTATAGTCTCTTATGAATTTTTACCTCTTAATTGGAGCAGAAGTCTGATCCATTCCATTTTGAATATTACACATTTGGAGTGGGACTTCATGTGGAGATGAGAAGCCGGGAATTGTATAGATGGATCTGGAGCCAAGAAGCACCTTGACGGAATTTGGCGGTCATCAGCACATATGATAATTAAAGCACAGGAAGGGATGACATCACCTGGGGAGATAATATGGAATGAAAAGAGAAAAGGGTTGTGGTAGGCTGCTAATGACTCCCTAAGATACCCACATATAAATCCCTGGAACCTGTGAAGTTACCTTATATGGTAAAACATTGAAAGTGTGATTAAGTTCTTACATGATAAAAATTTAAAAGTGTGATTAAGTTAAAAATCCCGATATGAGGACACTATGTGGGTGGGCAGCAGATTTCCTCCATGGAGCAGGTAAAGGGAGACAGACATTGTGGTGGGCTGGATAATGGCCAGATATCAGGTCCTAGTTCCTAGAAACTTTAAATGTTGCCTTATATGGAAAGATATGCTTCACATATATAATTGAGAATCTTGAGATGGGAGATTATCCTGGATTAACCTTATAAAAGTGTCCTTATAAAAGAAAGGCAGAGGGAGATTAGACACACATAGAAGAGAAGTCGATGTGAAGATGGAGGCAGAGACCTGAGTGATGTGGCCTCAAGCCAAGGAATGCCAAAGAATGCCGGCAACCACCAGAAGCTAGAAGAGGCAAGGAAGGATTATCCCCCCAGGTACTCTGGAAAGAACACAAACCTTCTGACACCTTTATTTTGGACTCATGGCCTCCAAAACTATGAGAGAATAAATTTCTGTTGTTTTAAGTCACCAAGTTTGTTAGAGAAGCCACAAAATCTAATACAAGGGTCTAGGGTAGAAAATGTGTAAGATCAGACTAAGCAGAAGAGAAATCAGGTGAGTGGTGTCAAGGAAGCCAAGGAAGAAGAAGGTTTTGGAGAAAAAAGGGAAATGGTCAGTTGTGTTGAATGCCATTGATGGGCCAAGTAAGCTAAGAACTAAAAGGGGTCCATTGGGTGTAGGATATTGAGATAATTGATGACCTTACCAAGAACTTCAGTGGCATGGTGGAGGCATAATCCATACAGATTAGGGTAGGTTTGAAATGAGTGGTAGGTAAGGACATGCATATAAAAATAAGTGGAAGGAAATACATGAAAATATAAAGTTGACTATTAAGTCAAGATACGATTATGTATGCTCTTCCCCCAAATTTTCTTTAATACATGTAATATATGTAAGTTAATATAAGGAAAATTGAACAAATGCATCCAAAATAAAAGCAATTTACATGAAAGCCAAAAGTGACCGTTTTTATTTTTGGCAGGGGTGGGGGAATGCATACAAAATTCTTTCTTATTCTGGTCTGGATTATATTAATATCCTACATTGTGAAAACAAGGTACTTTGAATATATCAGAGACACATTGTTTTCATAGTATTGCAAAAACACTTGTATGTGTAGGAATAATAAAGAATGTAGGACTTTCATTGCTAGAAACAAAAGAAAACATTTTTAAAAAAAATGCAAAACACATGACTTGGTAAAGTCAGGAAATCCAATGATTCAACTTTGGCCCAGAATCAGAGACAGTTTAACAACTTCATCAGTGTCTTCTTGTCACATGATGGAAACAAAATAGAGCTGATGGCCACAAACAAGGAGAGGTTTATTATGTTTATGGAAATGGCCTTTTTCTTTAGGGAATGTATACCTTTGCCACAGGCATTCTCTACATATTTATTTATGCTAACATCTCTATTGGGAAGATGAAAGGTTTTCTCATAGTTGAAAACCCAAGGCATAAGTAATCCAAAGAACAAGCGATATTTAGGGAAAGATTATTCTCCTACTCGTAAATTCCTACAACACTTGGACAGTCTTTCTCTTGTAGCTCTTAATACTTGCTTTGTCATATGTACATGTCCTGTCTCCCTTGACTTAATAACTCATCTTTAATTTTACTCAGCACTAGCTCTTGCACATCAAAGAGCTTAATAAGTTTTACTAAATTTATTCACTCATGCATTTATCCAGGTTGGCAATGGATAAAGGGAATAAACCTTTATTTATTTATTTTTTACAATTATATTTGTCTTTCTTCTTCAAATTTGTCTTTAGTATTCAATGTCTCCTTTGGCTACTAGGTCATTGCTGCTACTGAATTTACGGAAAATCAACAGAGTCTATATTACATCGCACTTTAGTCTAAGGTCTGCTGAGTAATGAATAATAGTTTTGTCCACCCAGAATATTGGCCTAAGATTTGAACCAAATACTAATATTACATTCCTTTTCTGGACCAATTCCATCAACAGCAGCTATGTCTTATAATTAGCATTATAATTATAATAACATAAGCCTTCATAATTAATTTCACTCATGCACCCTCTATTCCCAAGAAACAGTGACTCATTATCCTTAATTTGCAAAACACACTCTATTTTTTAATTTTATATTTACCATAATGAGATACAAAATTAATTTATTCAGGGTCTTAGAAAAACAGAATTGCTGAGACAGGATTAGAATACAATTACCAAGTCCCAGGTCTTAGTGTTTTATCACAGCTATTCTTGTAAACAGCAAAGTCATCCATCCATCCATCCATCCATCCATCCATCTGCCCATTTATTCATTCATTATAACTTTATGCTGCCAGGCCCTGGCAGAACTCAAAAAATGATTATTGCTCTCAGAGAGTGCACAGTTTAGGCATTGAATACACACAATTTTTTTTAAAGGTAAAAAAATGCAATTATTAGAAATGCGTTGTGTGAGACCAAACTGGAGTTTCCTAAAGACAACCAGCATGTCATAACCAGTTCTCAGGTAAGGATATTACAATTATTTGAGAATAGTTTTAGGATCAGTATGTGACAGTGGTTTTTAAATTTTTTTCTTTCTCTGTTAAGCTATGGAACTTATCCTTCAAAGGAAAACTTACAGACATGTCAACAAATACAAATGAGCAGCTCTGTATGAAAGCAGAAGTAACAGATTGGAGCCCTATCCAATTGGCTTGCTTGGGGTTTCCCTGAAACTCCTGAGGCTCCTTGGAACACCACTGAAAACCAATGAAGAAAAGTCACCATCCTAAGCCACAATTTTGTCAACTGGATGGATGGTGTTTTAGTTTCCTGGCTGCTAAGACAAATATCATTACAATGGGTTGGCTTGACAACAGGAATTGATTGGCTCATGGTTTTGAGGCTAGGAGAAATCCAAATTTGAGACATCAGCAAGACGATGCTTTCTCCTTGAAGACTGTGGCATTCTGGGGCTTACTGCTGGCTATTCTTGGGTCCTTGACTCTTCCGACACATGGTAATGTGCATGGCAGCACTCTCTCCTTTCTCTTCCAGGTCTGTTGCCTTCCACCTTCTCTTGCTCCACACGACCTTCTCTTTAAAAAGCCACACCTTAACTGAAAATAACATCTTCAAAAGGTCCTATTTACTATGGGTTCACAACCACAGGAAGGCATTAAGATTAAGAACATGTTTTTTTTTTCTGGAGTACATAATTCAATCCACCACAGATGGTAATCCTATCTGGATGAGGAAGTCGGAGGAAAAGCAGGTTTGAGGGTCAAATCCAAGTGAAACATCTGAGTGAAGATATCATAAGTTGATTTCTCTTTTTCTTTCAATCTCTCTCTTTCTCCTCCCTCCCCACCACCCCCATTCAAAGAAAAGAAAATGTCAAAAAGTCCTTTGGGTTCCCCAAAAGAAATTTATTTTAGTGAGCCTTGCAGACAGGTCCAGAAAAGCCAGGCTCATTAGGATGATAACTTTCTTTTGGGGAACCTAAAAACTTTTAGACATTCTCTTTCAGGGGAGAAGAGGGCGAAAGTGAAAGAGAGAGAGAGAAAGAGAGAGGTAGGGTGAGAGTGATCAATTTATAATATCTTCACTCAGCTGTTTCACTTGGACGTGACCACAAACGTGCTCCTCCTCCGTGTTTCCCAACCAGGTGGGGTACCAGCCATCCCGCTCTTCAGGTCATGCTCACTGTCACTATCATCCCCATATCTAATAAACTACCAGGACTGTGTTTAATACATGTTGAATACATCCTCTTCTGTCTTCCATGCCCAAACACCTCAATACATAGCACTCATAAACAATTATAACTCATTAATGATCTGCCCAATTCATGGTTTACTATCTTTCTCTCAAACCAGCCCATCCACCACACTCCCTCCATCTCAACTGTAAGCTCTGTGAGGCCAAGCACCATGTCTGCCTTGTTCATTCCTGTTACCCCCAATACCTGGATCAGTTCCTAAAACAGAATATGTGCTCGGTGAAAAAAGGAAAGAAGGGAGGGACTAAGAAAGGAAGGGAGGGTGGAGGGAAGGAGAAAGGAAAGGAAGGGAAGAAGGAAAGAAACTAATCAGAGCTCAGGAATAATTAGCCCTTCCATTAACCTTGCTTATAAGCACATGTAAACAAAATGTAGACAGAGAGGTATGTATATTTTTCTAATTCACCATGAGACCATATCTTTATTTCACTGAAACAGTCAACTTCTGACAATGTCAAATATTCATGTTTACTGTATATTATGATGTTCAACTTAAAGATTAAGAAACAGAGACACATATCCTATTAGGAGTTAATATGATGCAGCAATAGAATCCAGTTTAGATTTCGAGTCTTCTCATTAAACCTGCTGACCTGTAACCACTGTATGGCTTGTGCAACTGAATTTGCTACATTGACATGGCGGCCCTGTCAATCCCCTAGCACATGACAGAGAGTATGCAACTAGTCACATGTATAAATGAATCCCAACTTGGCATCTGGGATATGCATTATTATTATTTTTTCATATGTACTTTCAGAATTTTTATTTCAAAACAAAGAACCATAATAACATTAGTAATAAAAAACCCATTTGAAAATATTCACAACCTGGTCACTGAGAAATGGAAAACTTCCACACTGAACTAAATTACTGCCAATCCACTGTTGTTGAGGGAACAGAAGTAGAGGTGCAATTAGAGGGAAGGCACCTCTTCCAACAAAGCCCTACTCCATATATAGGTGGGTTTTATCCAAAGACTCAATGACTAGAGGGAATGGTGAGAACTGAAAAGTAAAATACTGTCATTGGCAAGGAGTTTGGCTAAATTAGGGTCTGAAATAGTTAAGCACCAAGGAGGGAAAGGGAGATCAAGCAACATATGAAAAAAGGGAAGAAGGTGTCATCAGGGTCCTATTTCCATTTATAAAAAAAATACCGGGAAACTAGATGATTGTGGAGGCATCCATGATCTTGCAGCAAGAATAAATCCCTCTATGGGATATGCATTATTGAAGTCTTCAATTTATCCTTATGTTTATTTCATTTACAAGGAGATAACACTAGCCTCTTGTGTCCACAGTTGGTTTGGGAACATCTTCTCTGCTTATCAAGGTTGTCTCACAACATAGTCAAAAGGTCTATGTGACTGGTGCCAACTTTTCCCAAAGCAACACACTTGAAAGCAAAACCCAATTTGAACATTCTTTTTTAAGGGGGAAGGGGCCTCCATATCACCTTTCAAAGAGCAGAACATCTGCTATGATTTGGTAAACAGTCATGTTTCATCCTCTGCCTGCCTGCTGCAGAAGGCTTCATAACCCAAAGCCCTAAATGCCACTTGAGGATTCAGCCTCCAGGCTGGATGTCCTTTATCTGGTCCAACCCAGTAATTCCCACCAAGCAGAGTCAACCTCATTATGGCCCACTCCATCTGCCTCTAGCCTTGGAAAAGGTTAAAATTTTGCAGAAACTTAATGAACCATGTCCTGCCCTGCGAAATACAGATTTGTTATTGCTTTGCACAGAAATGAAAGAAATCGAATAAAAACAGGAGTGGATCCTATGACTCACAGGATGTGGGTGAAGAGCTTGTACTAAATAGAGAGCTTAAACACTAACTCATTGAAGTGGAAGCCAGGAAATTTGAGGTCAGGGACCTGGTCTGCATCAATGAACTGTGTGACCCAGAGCAAGTCATTAAACTCCACTGGGCCTTGGTTTCCACACCTCTAAAATGGGAATGATAATTTCTGTTCCCACTTTACCATTCCCTAAATGTGTTTCTGTGTTTCAAGAGCAAGAGTTTAGAATTGGGAAGGTCAGAGGAGGAAAGACAGCTCATGATTCCAGTTTTCCAATAGAAACCCCAAAATGCAGATAATAGGTTCTATGCATTCAGATATTCACGCACTCATTCTGTAAGCAGTCGTTCAATCCCACAAGAGTTTCTTGAGCACCTACTATATGCTGAGCACTATGCCAGTCACTGCGGGTACAACCAGGATAAAGGTGGCCCCTGTGGACCTTGTCTCATAGCATTTTTTGAAATACAAGGAAGAAACAGATATTATTTCCACCCTGAAGCAGTTTTAAACTGGTAGAAGAGGAAGTGGCCATAGAGGAAAACTGAAGCATTCTCAGAGGACTCTGCTTTTAGGAACAAGGAGAAGAGACAAAAGGGTTGCATCAATTCTTCCTTTTTTCCTGTATCAGTTTATAGCCTCGATATCAGCATACAGACATGCTCTAGAAGCCCCTATCTTGTCCTCCTTTAAGCCCATTCCATTTCACAGCAAAACTTCTTGTAAGACTTGCATATAGTCACTGTCTCCATTTCCTTGCCACACCTTCCCTTCTCCAACCAGTTCAGCTGGTCTCTTCTCCCCACCACTCTGTTGAGGCTGCTTTTAGCAAAGACGCTAATGACCTCCATCTTGCCAAATGAAGAGATCACATCTCTGTATTTATCTCATCACCATCTGAAACAACTCATCACCATCTGAAACAACTGGCCACATCTCATCACCATCTGAAACAATCTCATCACCATCTGAAACAACTGGCCACATAGAAGAAAGGAGACTTCTATGATGCCACTATTTTCCATCTATCTTCTTGGCCGCCGCTATTGTCTTGTTTGCTGCCTCCTTATCCACTTTTTCCCCCCAAAGATTTATTTTATTTATTTATCCCCTCCCCCTCACTGTTTTGTGCTCACTGTATGTGCTGTAGGTCCATTCATTATGTGTGCTCTGTGTCTGCTCATCTACTCTTTAGGAGGCACCGGGAACCAAACCTGGGGCCTCCCATGTGGAAGAGAGGCACTCAATCACTTGAGCCATCTCAGCTCCCTGCTTTGTTGTGTCTCTCATTGTCTTTCCTCTTTGTGTCTCCTTGATGCATC
>JAQZBX010023508.1:0-30783 GCA_029593785.1 Cabassous unicinctus | reverse complement strand
AAAAAAAAAAAAAAAAAATGAAATAGTGGGAGTAGATGTGGCTTGAGCAGTTGAGTGCCTGCCTCCCACACAGGAGGTCCTGGTGACTCTTGGGGGAAAAAAAAACAAACCTAACTCAGGGACGTCGATGTGGCTTGGTGGCTGAGCGCCAGCTTCCCACATGTGAGGTCCCAGGTTCAATCCCCGGCCCCACATACATCAAACAAAAAAACACAAAAAACATAATAGTGCCTAAATAAATTGTTCTTAATTAGATATGTACAAATTCAAGTGAGCAGCATGGGAAAAAAAACCCAATTCAACAGGTCTGTGGCAGCACCCAGGCTGATAGATCCTGGTGTGTACCTAAGAGTAAGAATTAAAAGAATAGAGAAGTGGTTACTTAAATACTTAAACTTCTGATTCTTAACATCTGCAATACATACATACATGCACACATACTCTTGGGTCTCTTAAAAATCAGGCTGGGAATCCTAACCATTAGTATGTGTATTTTTTCAAAGCTTGCCAAGTGATTTTAATGGGAAGTTATGGTAAAGAACAATTAGTTTAAACCTGTACAGGCTCAAAAAGAGATTTCATAAAACTTTAGGTGCCCACCTGAACTGCGCTGCATTCCAAAGCATTGGATATAGAAAAAAGGTTTTATGGTCAAAGTCTATATGTAGTGTAAAAATTAAAAGCTTGCTTACAGATTTATGTCTCCTCTTCTTGCTTTTCTTCTTATGCTTTTTTGACTTCTTATAACTTCTTTCTAAGCAGCACGAAAAAAAAAAGAGGTAAGAATTTGAGGACAAAGCATCAAAGATTTTAATCAAGTAAATATAAATGCTCACCAGACTCTGCACTAGAAGAATGTTCTGAAGCAGAACGTGATTCTGATCGCTGTCTTTTTTTCTTTGAATGGCTGTCGTCATCATCTGAATCTGACCCCTAAACAATACAAGTAATTTCATTCATAATGATGCAAATACTTGAATACACTTTTTTTTTTTTTTTAAAGATTTATTTATTATTTATCCCCCCCTTGCTGCTTGTGTTTGCTGTGTCCACTTTGCTGTGTGTTTTTTCTGTGTCTGCTTATCTCCCTCTTGCTGTGAGGTCTTGCTGCATCAGCCCACCGCGCCGCGTGGGCCGGCCTGCCCTCACAAGGAGGCCCCGGGAAGCGAACCCGGGGCCTCCCATATGGTAAATGGGAGCTCTATCGATTGAGCCACACCCGCTTCCCTTGAATACACTTGTGCTGCCCTCTAATAAACTTCCTTACGGATCGAGAGCGGGAACGTTTCCTATGATGCTTCTTAGATTTCTTAGAATGTTTCTTGTTCTTTGAATGATGATGTTGACATTCATGCTACCAAAAAAAAAAAAAATTTGAGTTTACAGATCACAAAGAATGTTTAAAAATTACATAATTTCTTAGAGTAAATCTCCATTTCTCTTGTTTAGGATATATTCAAGACTGAGCAAAAATTATCACAAATTTTTCTTTTCTTTGTTTCTTCTTACCATTCTATATTCTCTCAGACATGTAAATTTGTGTTATATGATATAGAGAAAGTAGTTTTTAAAGAGGAATGAGAATAGTATAGGTTAGAAGAGTTACACTCTAAAAGAATATAATCTGTAGGAACACAACTGCTTTCTAAAACAGTGAAATATAGTGACACTCAGGCATGGTTTTTCTAATGATTCTGACACTGAGATAAATCACCTCACAGCCATCCTTAAACTAAAATATACAAGGTTGGTCTCAGATTAATTGCAAAATCTATTCCTTTTCCCCCCTCCAAGGAGCATTCCTTTCTTACTCAAACTCAGATATCCTAGGGAAGTCTAACTGTAACCACAAATGAAATTTTAAGAATATTAATGTAATAGATGTGGACTTCAACTCTGGCTTTTAATAAAACAATTATCAGGTTGGTGAGAAAGGGGAAGTGCTCCTTGCCCCCAAACACACTTAAGGTCTTAAAAATAAAATGTTTTTCAGTTGCAGCTAAGTGGAATGAAGTATCTGGTCCTGAACAGACTGAAGCATAACCTAATGGCCTTTCCATTTTTCTCTTTAATGTCACTGAACATTAACCTCCTTTTCTGTATCAAGACCCAGATTATGGAGCTGAAAACCTTTCTCAAAGTGTTCAGCAACCTTGCCTATGATATCATCTTTAGCTCCATTTACTGCCTCACCACTTTTTCCCCAGCACAAAAATGAAAGAATGTGGTTGAGGACCCTTCAAATGGGGAGAAAGGGGTAAGACACTACACCTAGAACACAGTTTCTCAAAATTAAAGATTTTGATGCAGGAGTTCCGCCAATGGGGCCTGATGTTCTGCACTTTTAACAAGCTCCCAGGTGATGCAGATGCTACTAGTCTGAACACTTTGAGCAGAAAAGGCTGCTCTAGAGCATCTGGAAAGCAATAAAGGGGCACGTTAACAGAAAACTGTTGTCAACATTGATATTAACCATGAACAGTCAATCCAAAGAAATAGTTGTCAATTAAGTGACCTACACACCCATTTAGCATGCAATGCTATAATATCAAACACGTGCCAGCTTTCAGCTTGCTGTAAAAAGTAGGTTTGTCCAGAAATGGCAGCGTATTTGTTAAAAGCACTGACCCTAGAGTAAAACAATGTGGGTTGGAATCTGTTTCCTGTGAAAGTTAATTTCTCTTTGCCAGATTCCTCATCCATAACTTGATAGAGTTGTTGTGAGGATTAAAGTTCATATATGTAATACAGGTAAAACAGTTACATTGCCTGGCCACCCCCACTTTCCAAATATTATTAGTCAATGCAGCATATTTACTATATACAAGTGCCTATCTGAAACCTTCATCAATATATCCTTAAGCCAACAAAGTAAGCTGAGAATTTATTTTATCATTATGTATTTTAACAAAAATTTATTCCATTATTTTTCAGAACCCCTTCTAGGATTTCTATACATTTATTGTAATATAACATCTGAAACACGTGCAAAGCTGTTTTCTACCTGTTTTACAAGAATATTAAGTTTTCTTTAGGGTTTACTAGTCAATCCATTTTAGACCACAATTGTGTGGCTGCTAAAAACTGCCGAATTTCTAAAACTTTCTAAATGTATGAAACAGACATGAACAGTTCCCACAAATCTTTATATTCTCATGCAAGCTTGTAGTTTCACTTAAAAGTGGCTTTTTTGGTGTAAAAACAGCATATATTACGAAACATAATTTGATAATCTAAAATCTACAATTTGTTTATACCATAAATTTTTAAATATTTAATTATGAGAATACTAAAATTACCTCAAGCACATGCATAAAGTCTTTAAATATTCGTTTTCTTTCAGACTCCAGAGTTATATCCTCAAATGCTGGTTCTTTTACAAATCTCTCCCGGATCTGAAAAATTCAGATATGGAGTCAATATTTGAAAATCAAGACATCAAGTGAAAATTTTGGCAGTCCAGTTCCCCCCAAAGCACAAACCATTTTAAGCAAACATTCTAAATGCAGAGTCTTTGTTAAAAACATTGCTGACTTTATACTTTTAATATATTTAAGCTACACATAACTTCAGTTTATTTTTTTGGCTATAAAATGGAAGGGCAATTTAAAAAAATATTTTTATTTTCAACTGCAAAGGAAACACAAGCTCATACAAGTATACATACATCTTCCCAGACAGCATCCAGTTCTATTGGAGGAGCAGCTTGTTTCAACATACTCTTAAATGCAGATTCCTTTCGTTTCATCTTCCGAGCCTCCTCTTTTTCTCTTTCACGTTCGCGGGCTTCTGCCTTTTCTAGTAACTTTCAGAAAACCATATTTAATCAGTTACAATAAAAAAATTATAACTTGTTAACTTAAATAATTCATTTTTCTTAATTTAGAAGTATTCTCACATCTTTATATATCTTAAGAGCCAACCTAAACATCAGTCCATCATCTAAGTACATTATTTTCTCTTACCTCACTTTAAAAGACTTTCTACTGCTCTGTAAAATCTGACTCATATTCCCTTATTATAAAGTACTCAAATACTTTTGGCTAAACATAGAAAAAACTGTGCTATTAACAAGTTTTTTTATATAATAGTAAAGATAACTTACACTATTGAAAGCCAACTTAATGTTTCCAGCATCCAACGTGGTTGATCTTTTAGTTGAACTGATTATTGCCACAAAGTCTTCAAAAGTAGTGTTTACTTCAACTACAAATCCTTTATCCTAAAAAACAGAAATCTTGTTTCTAATACATAAATCAAAAGCATACGGTACCAATTAAAAAATATACCATCAGCTAACAGGCAATAAGGGGTACTCTTATTTACCTTTAGGATGTCTTTTATTATCTTCTTCTCATCATGATAACGTGCTTTAAGATCCTCAACATAAAACTTGAAAAGATCAAGTGCAGTTGATCCTAATGAAAAAACTAAAGAAGTCAAAAGCTAGCTCTAACCAAAGAGCTGCAATTACTTTATAAAACAAAAACAAAATTAATCACCCCTCCCCCAAATGCAACCATTTCCCTTTGGCCCACTCCAACTACTATCATAACTATAAATTAGGAAAGAAAAGACTCTCACCAGGCTGACCAAGCATATTAGTGAATCTAATGTCAGAACTAATCGTTGGATACAATTCCATCCAAGATGACATAGAATGTAGTTGTCCATGTTCATGTAATTCATCTAAAAATATCTGGAGAAAAAAGTCATATATATTTACAATCACCTCACCATTTCTTCTTACTTCTTTAATATAGACCCTAGGAAATTTTAAACTGTGTATGTGCCATGCATATTTTCACTGGACCTAGAATAACTTTAGGCAGTTTCACTCCTCTTCAAACAGGAATAAGTATGTCCATGCAGCCTTACAACGCAAATTCTTTCCTCAAACTTTACCTATATCCTTTGCCTTTTGACTCTTCAACATAAATGGAATCCTGTCTTAACCCACCCACTGTGTCAATACCAGGTTCCTCGCTTGCTCACTCTTTTGGATTCCCGTACTAGCTTAGAAATCATCTTCAAAATTGCTCTCTAGGATATTAGAACCTACCCCATCTTATCACACTTGTTTTGCTAGTGTTTCTATTTCACTTCCAGGTTGCTAAAATCTGATAAAGTCGTAGAACTGCAAGGTTGAATTCATTTTAATAGTGGATGCTTAACCTAAATGAAAATTAGAACCACCTCAGGACTCTTTCTCTGCCACCCCGCCCCCCCCCCCAATTACAGATTGAAATCCAGGTATTTGTAAATTTTACTTTTTAAAAAATTCTCCAGGTATTGCCAAATGTCCCCTGGATAGCAAAATCACTACCAGTTGAGAACCTCTGCCTTAGACCCAACTCAATCTCCTTCCTTCTTTTTATCTTCCTATATATGATCATATACAACCTTTTATATTTTTGCTTGAATTCCAATCCTTCAAAGATTTTGGTTAATGAGAGACATCCCCATCTTTAAATTCTTCCATTTACTTCCTCTTAACTGATTTTCCCCCACCAAAAAAAAAGTCCTTCTTTTTAACCCTGAGCTTACTTGAACTTCCCCATATCATCAAAATATCTGAGAAAGTTCTCATTTACCTTGACTTACCATCCAACTATCTGGCAACCCTTTAGCTTTTGTTATCATGACAAAAGTCATAAAACACCTTAAATACAAGACTTTGACAGTATTTTTTTCATTTTATTCCATAAAAATTTGTAACATTTGCCATTCTTGGTGAGTGGGTTCTTCTATCTCACTGGTTTCTCAAAGAATCACTTGAAGGATTGTTAAAAATCAGAGATTGTTGTGTTCCACTCCCAGAATGTGAATCCGTAGTCTAGGGTGGAGCTTGAAAAATGTGGATTTCTAATAACTTCCCAGGTGATACTGATGCTGTACATCTGAGAACCACACTTGGGGGACCACTGCTCTATCTTAATACTCCATTTTGGCTTCTGAAACACTATACATCCCCCCTGGTTCTCTTTTAAAGCCTCTGATCATTCCTTTCCAGTCTTGACATGAACTCAAATGCCAGTTGTTGTTTTTTTAAAAAAAATAAGTTTTCTTGTTAGAGATGAAACAAATATTACCTGATTGAAAAATGAGTATTAAGACAGCAGTCATCATAACTGTTATTATCGAGGAGGTTCCTTCCATTCATAATCTTTTATTCTAAATTTCAATTCATTTAAAGGTAGTTCTAAATACACTTTTTGACAAGTAGGGTAGTAAGTAGCATGGGGAAATTACTGGGCTGAATATTTGAAGCAGTATCAATGCAACATGTTCACATGCCAGATATGAACCAATCTAATTTAAAGCCTTGGTTTTTACTTAGAAAACTATGTAGACCCATATGACCTTTACATTAGAGTTCTTGCCGCCACATTCTCCAACCCCAGTATTGACATTTTTACATTCTATTCTCATATAATCTGTGACCCAGATTTCCTTCTTATATTTATTATTTTATCATATAGCTAGCTCTCTCCTTTTTTAAAAACCACTTTAAGCCACTGTAACTTGCCCTTTATCTTGATACAGTAGTTAATAGGAGAGACCCTGTAATCAAGAATGCATGAATTCAAATCCTAGTTTCACTTCTTCAACTTGGGAAAGTTACTTAACCTCTGTGAGCCCATTTCCTTACCTACACCTATCTATATAAGTGGATTTTATAAAAATACCAATCCTTATAAGGCTGTCATAAAAAATTTAGAAATTATAGATGCAAAATGCATAAAACTGTAAACAAGCAGTGAATGCTGGATGCCATTATAATTATTGGCAGTAAACAAAAAATTGAGTAAAATATAAAATACAAAAATTCATTGTTTCATGCATTTCTGAGAGAATAAAAGGGTCCCTGGGAGGTGAAAATGAGCCACTAATAAACAGGACATGTAATCCTAGCTCCTATGTACAGTGTTTAAAAATTATGGCCCGGAGCCGGTGTGGCTCAGTGGTTGCATGCTGGCTTCCCATATGCAGGTCCCGGGATCAATCCCTGGGCCCCATACTGGAAAAAAAAAAAAATAATAAAATAAAATAAAAAATAAAAACAAAACAAAAGAAAACAAAAAAAAAGCCACAGCATTCCCTGTATTCTCTAGAGATTAAACATTAACCACTACTAGTAACTACTCACACGTCTTGTTTTCAGCCTTCCCTCATACTATTCATCTTTCCCAAATGAAATCTTATCAACACTCATATTAAATGCCAACATGAAATCTTATCAACACTCATGTTAAATGCTAATAGCCTTCTGTGTTCCCCTAACCAAAAATGACTCTTCTCCCTAAATAGACTCATAACTAATTTAGAAGAATTTAGATAATGATCTGGATCAGGTATCTCAAGATTGTTTATATAACAAAGTTCAGTAAACACAGTATAAAAATAAGCTAGACAAAATGGATTTTTCTATTACCTGAAAAGATTCCCTATTTTTACGCTGTCGTCTTCTTTCTCTCAGCAAACTTTTCTGTTTTTCTTCTTCTTCTTCCTTTTCTAAAGCCCGAATGTGTTCTTCAAAGCAAATTAATGCATCTTCTTTGTCCATATCTAGAGCAGTGTTTTAAAAAAAAAGTTAATTACCAGTATGGAAAGCAGTTTTATTATTCCCTTTCAATTTCAGATTCACCTTTCAAAAACACTTGTATTTTAAATTTGAAGATGACTTGTAATCAATGAAAATAAAGTTGTTATAAAAATCTGTCAGAAATATCAGAATTATCCAAGGACAAAATATAAATTTCTAGGCCCCAACCTAAACGTACAGAAACATCATTTTCAGAGGGTGATCACAGAAAGCTGTAATTACCCAAAAGCACTCAGTTTACTCAGTCCTTGGGAAAGCCTACTGTAAGATAATTTTAACATTTTTCCTTTTTACAAATCCCTAAAGTCATTATCTCAATTGGATAGCATGAGTAAAATGTAATTAATTTGGTTCTTAACAAGTTACATACAAAAAAATTTTGAGTTTGACCTATGATTAACATATTAAGGATTTTCTGATAAAGCTAACTTCAGATTTCTGGGAAAATATTTTGTCCTGAATAACAAAACTCAATTAGATATATCCAATTTTGAAACAAACAAACAAAAATACTTTTTCAGAAATGGACAAATGATGTAAAATTCAGTTAGTGATTTCATATAAAAAGTGAGAGTAATTCTTTGTTGCTGAAGTCTTTGTTGTTTTTTTTTAATTTATATTATTTTTACAATAATCATCTATGCAAATTTTTAAAACACACGGTTCCCTATTATGTACTTAAGAATGTATGTATTCATTCTATGGGTTCCAATAGCGTGGGTAACTGAGGAGGAAGAGCTTAGAAGATCAAATCGATGCTTTATTTTAAAATTGTTCCTCCTTTTATGCATAGGGTGATGAAAAAGTTTTGGTCATGGGTGGTGGTGATGGCAGCACAACATCATAACTACAATTAATGCCACTTTAATACACATTAAAAATGGTTAAAATGTACACACTTTTGTGGTTAAAATGGCAAATTTTGTTATATGTTACCACAATAAAATTTTTAATAAACCAAAAAAACTGTTTCTCCCATTTAGTCATTATTCTTACTCTGTAACTCCTCATCTTCTGCAAAGGTTGGATTATCCATCAGATACTGCTGGGCTTCAGACCAAGTAGTAGAGTACGTTACATTAGCCATGTTGTCAAGTATGTTTTTTAAGGCTTCCCAATTTCTTTTTCGCAACTGTTTTGCTTGTTCCTAAAACAAAAGTATGAACACACTTTTGGTAGTTCAAAGCAACATTTCAATAGCAGTTAGTGAAGATTTATTTATATTCTGATTGATGCCCAAATTTCAAAAGTTATCCATTTACTTTACTACATATCAATACATTTTACTGTCAAATCAACACTTTTTATTACATCAACACTATTTACACCTTGCCGATGCTCCTGTTTACTTGGTACTTAACTTCAATTTTTTACCTGTCTTCTACAGCCAGAATCCAGAAATCACGTTTTTGGTGTTTTTTTTTTTTTTTTTTTTCCCTACTACATAATTTCAAGAATGCATCCATTTCTCTCTCTTCCCACCACTATCCATTATAGCACAGTATATAACTAAAGTTCATGCAAGCAAGTCACATCTCACATAGTAGGTAAATAAATGCTTATATCTTCAATGACCCTCAACTATGTTCAAATTTTTTATAATACTAGCCTGTGTTCCTTGAAGATAATATAAAACTTAATAGTGCCCAGTAACACAGACATGAGCAAAATAAATCTTTTAAAACACTATCCAACAAGTTACAATTTAATGGACACAGTTCAATATTACTACCTATCTTCTAAAAGAATCACAAAAAAATGTGTTATGAACAAAAATGCTGTGTATTTTTAAAGCTATTGAACTGAAAAAAGTGTATCTTATTTTTCAAAGTGGGCAAAAGACAGTCAATGACAAATCAGAAATAGTTGGTTAAATCACTATTTACTATGTCCAAATCAATACTTACTATGCTAGATGGGGATAAAAAGAATTATTATAGAAACTATCTATCCCATCTTTAAACCTAACTTCTAAAAAATAGATCTGCTGTACCACACAAGTGGATAAACTAACCAACAAAAAATTGACTAGCAATAAAAATAATCAGAATTAAGAAAGATCCTATAAATACCAATAACTGAGAATACCTTTTCTTTTTTTGAAAGAAAGAACAGAACATCTTCATAGATTTCAAGTCGATCACGTTCCGATATGGCATTCCACACCTCCATCTCTCCAAACATCTGCTCTGCTTTTCTATTTGTTTAAAAAAATTTTTTAAACACTCTGTATTATACAAAAACAAGTAAAATTAAAACAACAACAACAACAAAAAACAGATGAGCCAAAGATCTGGTTTTCTATGCTAAGTTTATGATTGTATTATAAAGAAAAACTGTTGGATAGTTAGGAAGACAATAAAACAGCATAGTGTACCATTTCTGAAAGAGGGGATAATCCCCACTAGTCAATGTTTTATAGTCTAGACTATCCCTAATTCTCCGGATAACTAGAGTAACTATCAAACTTCCAATGTGACTAAATTAAAAAAGCTACTAGAAATCTTGTTAATTTAGAACATAGGACTGACTTAAAGAAGTGAGCCATTCACTAAGGCTTTTCTGGAAGTGAGGAAAATAAAGGAGCATGTAGGAACACTTTATAACCACTTTAAAATTTTTAATACTGAAACACCACAAATTTTAAGTGTATTAAGTAGAAGGAAGTCTAGCTTTGATTATTAAATTCAGTCTTTTGCCCCTTTTTGTTTTAGCTCCTAATAACTCACTAAGCCTGCAAATTAAATTCCACATTTACTGATCTACCTTGTACCTTATGAAACTGCCATGTTCACAATCATCTAACTTTATTTAAGGAACATCTACGTTGGATCAGTTACTGCATCTGGCAATAAGCATTACAAAGAAATACACATGAAGCATACCCTATGCATCATTAAAAGCCTTACTTGTATCTGGTTGTGGAAGTCATTTTTTCATGATTTTCCAGAAAACGCTGAAAGGACTCCTTAGCCTCTTTGTATTTCGATCTTGCTTCTTCTTTTTCTTCTTTCTCTGTCTGGACCTTATAAGCATTAAAGGCCTGCTTTTTTTCACTCAACTTTGCTAAAGCACTAAACAAAAGAAAAACACCATATAAAAGTAAATGAAGGCCAGATAATAAAATGTTAGTGTTTAGACAATACAATCATTTTTGTGCACAGATAAAGAAAATTTCAGCAAGATGTTAAAGTTAATGGTTCTACAAAGTCATTTGTATTCTGAAAATAATTCTAATTTTACCTGCAACAGGGTGCTCAAATTGGATGACAAGGCTTTGGCTTTTATGATTCCAAGTAGACATAAAACAACTCTATTCTTGGTATCCAAAATAACAGATGTCAAGAGGGTTAAAAGTTATCCCAGAATTCTACACAATACTGAATTTACCAGACTTACTGTACTGAATGAAAATTAAACAAAAACTAAAGTACTACCTGTATCGTGGATCATTAATGATCATTTTCATAGCTTGCTCCCATGAAGCATTGGATGGTACCCGCTGAAAACCATTTAAATGAAAAGTTAGAATTTCATGCAAATATAGTAAAAAGACAAAAAACAGGGAAGAAAGCACAATACTCCCTGCAAACATCAAGCACTTTTCTTTGCAGGAGTCAGAAAAAAGTTTTACAAAAATAATTCTAATGACTCAAGACAAGCAAACTGAAACAGAGAATGAATACTTTTTCTTTATATTACTGATTACAAAATAAACAATCACTATGAATTAAAAAAAAAACACACAAAAACCCTGATATTGAAGTCATGTGGACTGTGCTGTGTTGAACTTGTACACAATAGTTTTTGTTGAAAGTCTCACAAAAATGTGCTTCAAAAAAGAAAGATTAGTTCATTTTCAATTACAACAGTTTATAAGATTTTCAATAAAGTTTCCAATACAGACATCAAGGTATTGTCCTTAAATAAGCATCTTCATTTACTCAGTAATTATTACATGTCATATGAAAATGCATAATATACCTTTTCTTTTAGTAATTCTTTAAATGCTTGCTTTGCCTCTTCTTTTGTATTCCAAGTATATGTTTTTTTAGCTGGTTGGCTTTCCTCCTCTTCTTTTTTGGGAGTAAAACTAAAGAGACATTTAAAGATATTTTTAATTTAAATAAATGCTTCATTTAGGAAAATGTCTTTTATTATTTAAATGTTTGAGGTTGAGATAAAAATTGACAATTCTAGAATAAAGTCTCTTATGTGAAAATTAAAAAAAAAAACACTTATCTGAAGACAAAAATAAAAAAATATATAGTTTTTCTGGGACCTTCACTTATTAAGGCCCTCACACAAAGGCGAAAATAAACACTTAATTGCAATAAAAACAGTAGTTCTACTAGTCCACAGCATAACACTTCTAAATACCTTAAAAGTTTATTCAACAGCTTCATTTTAGTGCCTTAGTAACTCATAGTATTTGGGTAAGTGTGGATGAAAAAAAAAAAGATGTAGAGATCTAAATCAGGGTCGGCACACAACAAACTCATGGGCCAAATCCGTCCTGTAGCGCCTATTTTTGTGAATATGGTTTTAATGGAACAAGGCCACGCTCATTTATTCACATACTGTTTAGGATTAATAATGTTATCTCAGTAGAGATGATTCATCATGACAGAGATAGTATGACCCACCAAACTGAAAATTTTTACTATCTGATCCTTTTATAGAAAATGTTTGCCAAATCCTTATCTCAAACAGAAAGAATTAACACAACCAAGATTATGAAACTATACTTGTTGTTTAGGGTATCTCTGAAATTAAAAAAAAAAATGTATAAACTTTGCAATTTCTTCTAATATATACACATATAAAAAAAAGAGAATACAGAAAAAAAATTGCTTAGGGGAAGAGACAGAATTAAATACTAGAAAATATAAAAATATTCATACTTTATGAATCAAATAACCTCACTTGGGGAAATCCAAAAAATATTGGAAAGAGCTGAGCTAAAATTTAACAGCTAAATAAATGATCTGCAATACAGTATTGAAAAGATGTTTACAAAGTTTATTTCTTTTCCAGTTAATTGTCTTTTCTTACCCTTAATGTATTTTTGCACAAAATTGTATTTTGTTTTTACTGATTTGTTGTACGCTAAAAACCAGAAAACAACCACCAAAGAAGTAAAACAATTTTAGTACTCTATTTGGCAGGGGTTCCTCACTGTTTGTTCAACACCAAACTATAGCACCTCTTCCTTGCAGTGCTGTGCTGAGCCATACTGGAGGCAGAGGCAAAAGAAAAAAATTCTGTCTTTATTTAAAATTTTATTTTGTTCATCATTGACTTTTTGTATTAGTTTTATTTTAAATACTGCAACAAAATATTATATATCTTGAATTGCTTAGTTTTTCGGCATCTCTTTAAACTTGCTCTTCACTTGCCTAATGCTAACTGCAACCCTGCTTCCTAAAACTTTAGAGGATTAGTTTTTGCAACAGTTTGATAGCATGACCCCACAAAATTCTGCCTAAAAATGATGTATATAAAGATTTATGTTTTGATTTAAAGAAATTTTTTATTTAATTACTTAATGACTGCTGGCTGCACTGGCAATCTCTTGTATTAAAGATATCTGGTACTGATTTTTAGGAGACTAATTGCTAAACTTACTCAGTTGCAGTTTCCTGCTTAGATGTTTCCTCTCCTGTATTACTGGATACTTCAACACTTTGCTCCTGAACAGCAGGGGTATTAGTAAGTTGTGCTTGATCCTCAGTTGAAATAGTTACTGTATTTTCATTATCTACAACAGTAGCAACAATGGAAGTAACTTCAGGCTCAGGAACAACTGGAACAGTGCCACCAACAGTATTAGAAGTAGAGGTGGAAACATTGGCATTGGCTGCTGCAGCAGCTGCTGCAGCTGCTGCTGCTGCTGCAACCACAGCAGCTGCTGCTTCTGCAGCAGCCATAGTGCTCATTGTAGTCGGAATTTCTGTTGTAGGAACTGGAGCTGTTGATGTTGTGGTAGACTCTTCCTGCTTACTATAAATTAAAAAAAAAAAAGAGAGAAAATTGGTTATCTCATTATTATAATCACAAAACCAAATAAAGTTAGTTTTTAATTATCATAAAATCAAGAGAATAAGAGAAATGATTAAGGAGGAAAAAGCCAATGATGCACAACTATTATTAAGCCATTCAAAAAGATTAAAATCACAGAATGAAACTGTATTACTGTAACTAAATTCAGCAAACATTCGTGATAATGTATATCAGCCATACATGCAATGTCTGAATTTGCTAAAGTCCAATAATTCTTCTCATTTACAAAATGCCCAATTATCAGACTACATTACACCATAAAAACTGACCTGTGTCATAAACTTCTAAAAAGAACTTTAATTTTTCTACATTTCATCCATTAAAAGGAAAACAGGACAAAAAGAAGAGATTATGCAAATATAATACTTCATCTATTACTGAATTAACTCAAACCAAATTTTTGGACTTTTTACAAAACAAGTCTTATTAATTTCTAAAAGATGTAGTCCAAACTCAAATAATTACTACTTAATAAAGCATCATTTGTGTACCAACTTGCATAAATATCCCTCTTCCTACCACAACCCTTCCCCCCACCCCCCCAAAAAAAAACCCTCCAAAGACATCAAACTGTCAAAGCCTAGCATCTTAAATACTATGGCACTGGAAAGCAAAGAGAGCCAGAACAAGGATGTAATAATAGAAGAGTCCAAATTTCTAAATCCATATTAATGCCCAAAATTCTTACCTGCTTTCTTCAGCTTTGATCATTGCTAGTAAAGAGAAAAAAGAACAGTTATCTACTATATACTTTTTAAATAAAAATTTTGAAAACAAACCTTTAAAAGAGATAAAGAAAAGTATCATACAGTAGGAATTAATTTATTGTCAAAAAAAACCACCCCACCACATTTAGAGAACAAATGCTTTGTCCGAAGTTCCAGGACTGCAATTAAAGAACAAAAACAAATTTTAACGTGAGCAGTTATCTGGAAAGCTTCTCCCACTCTACTTTCCCAAAGGCTGCTGGCTATTGCAAAAACTCCCTGAAATTATCTGAGTAATTGTACAATAAAATAGCATTTTCCCAAGGGATGAGACTAGTCTGAACTTTTTAAAGATAATTTCAAAATGGAATCAAATTCACATCATGAAATTACAGCACATATATGCTGGCATTGACAAGTCATTATACACACCAACTATTTGTAGTAAGGTTATATCAGAAATGAGCTTGATACTTAAACAAATAAACTGGGTCTATATATCTACAATATTATTAGCCAATGCTAGTACATATCATTTAAATTGAGCTTTAAAGATTTGCAGCCAGGGAACCGATGTGGCTCAAGTGGTTGATCTCCTACCTCCCACATGGGAGGTCTCAGGTTTGGTTCCTGGTGCCTCCTTAAAAAACAAAAACAAACAAGCATAACAAACAAAAAAACCAACTCAGGAAAGCGGATGTGGCTCAGTGGTTGAGTACCAGCTTCCCACATACCAGGTCCCGGGCTCAATCCCTGATCCCTGGTACCTCCGAAAAGATTTGCAGTCAATTATTTCAGCTTTCTCTCTAGTTAAGATTTTCTCTAGGGGTAGTAAAAAAACCCCACCTTATTTCTATATCATTAGTAAATGAGGTGGCTCCGTGTTAAGTGATAATGTTTTTTTTAAAACTTAACCCCCTTTAAAGGAAAACATTTCTGAAATTCTGTTCTGATAATATATAGACTTGAGGGGTTATCATTATTAACATAAATTAACATAAAATTAAAGGACTTAAGACCACAGTGCCTTTCTAAAATTTTTATTCTCTCCTTGCTGTGAGATGATATTCATTCCATATTGCTGCCTACTTTATTCGCTCCAATCTCCTACAATCTTTAGCTTCTAATCTGGTACATACGTGACACTAGATTTATTAGAAGTGAGTGAAAGAACTAAATTCTTAATTCTTACTCATAATCTCTGCTATGATTTTAACCCTTGGACGTTATGTTAGGTAATAATAAGTATTTCCAGATTTTCAGGCGTATACTGAGTTGCTGATGATGTTTAAAAACTTCTTCCTTTGAAATTGAGGTTTAATATTCTGTTTACCTTAATTCTAACATAATACATATATCAAGGCTACTTTGCAAAGTTATGCTAAAACAAATCAATATTAAATGTATGATCTGAAAATACACTAGCAAAATCTAAACCGAAAGATTCAAGGTTCTGTTACCTGCTACCAATAAATGGGATGAGTCACATGTTCTGTGTATTACACCAACACTCACAGCTATATTTAGAAATATTTTAAGTCATTTTCAATTTTCTACTGATAAGTGATCAGTATTTTAAAAAAATCAAACTACAACTATAAATGCTTCAAGCTCATTTCTAACATGACCCTTAAATGAAAGGAATAATTTGAATTAGAGATTTTTCATTGAAGATTTATCCAATCATGGTTAGTGAACATAATATACCCCAAAATGTTAATGACAGAAAATGAATTATCAAAGCAGCTCACCATGCAGGTTTGATTTTGTAATAAGACTTCCAGCAACAATGGTATTCTGGTATCCTAGTTTCAGTGGAATCAAATCAAATAAAAATCTATTTAAAATCTATAGAACTGAGATCTAGAGCAACAACAAAATAAGAGCCCATAAAACTTTTACACCATTTTTAAAAGATTCTGTGTAATTTAAAAAAAAATAAGGCCTTTGTACAATCCTATTCAGGAATGATCATTTCAATGTGAATGACTTACATGTGTAAAAAATTTACATTAAAAATGATTTTTTCCTGTTTTACCTTCAAGATCCTCAAGTTCTTTAGGTTTGGCCCACCGGGATTCTTTTGTTTGAGAATTATAATAGTAAGGCTTTCCAGAGTCTGATTTGTACTCCTTCCAGGGGCATTTAGATAACAGTTGCTAAATGGGAATAAAAACCTTCAATTAATAGCAATATATTTAGTATCATTAATTACTTACACCATTGTTTTCAACAAATATTATCAACCTATACAGTTCTAAAACTTGTGAAATGTTGGTAATACTAAGCTACCAATTATTGATTAATTATTTTAATGTATCATTTAATCTTTGTAATAATGCTGAAAATTTATACTATTATTCTAATTTTACAGACAAGGAAACTGCTACTTGGAGAGAGAAAGTAACTTTCTAAGGTTATATAACTATTGAGCAGCAGAGGCAAGATTCAATACCAGGTCCATCTGAATTTCAAAATTTTGAAACCTGTGTACTTTTACCATTTATACCCACACTGTAGGTAAAAATCTTCATTTCTCAAATAGACTTCTCAAATACTCATACAAGTAAGAAAAACATAAAATTTGAGAAAAAGCAAAGTCTGATTTAGTTATTCTCAGATTCCAGTTTCATGATAAATTATTACAACCCTAAATATACTAACATATATAAACAATGTAAATATGATAATACTTAAAAACCGAATATACAAAAGTGGTTAGGGTGGTAGGAGAAGGCTACTGAAAAACTAGACTCTAGACAAAGCGTCTAGACAAAATAGATAAGCAATAAGTATCACTCATTCTTAAGGCAATAATGGGATTAAAAGCACTGCTGTGCTCATTTGTGCCATGGTCTGGACAATACTTTTAACTTCTCAAATTCCTTATTTAAGAATTAAAAAAAAAAAGTTATGCCACCAGCTGGGAAATAACTTAAACACAGCTTAGTGTGGCAATTCAACTCTTACTTAACACCCAAGTTCCCACAAACATAACTCTTTCAACCTTAACTTTTACTTCCATATATGTATATTTTGATTAGTAAAATGTCAACATTAAAGAAAATATACATACATTTTAGGGTGCATTTTCAGCAAAGAGACAGACATTAACTTTCCATTCTAAGAAAAGGAAGTATTTGTAGGTAATTTCATCTCCATCACCCCCATTCCCTTTAGAAATTTTTAAAGAACTCAGTATAACTCTATAACGTCATTTGAAATTACCCATGTTTTGCCATGAAGAGGAAAATAATTTGAAATGTGAATTAAAAACATAAAGGGCGAGTAAACAGTCTTTCCCCACCCCACCCCACCCCCAGTTTCTTTAAATAACAATTATTGATTCCACCCTAAAACGGTTACTGATCAGGGGGGCAAAATTGGTAAATAAAATTGGTCTATTCATAGAAGGAAGTCGCTTTTATTGCCCTTTTTGCGGACTGTGTGACTGTATTAACCCTTTTCTCCCAAATACCTTTATAGCATCCTTTTCTGGGATGTAAGCAGTACTGGTTCCTTGGATAGCCAAATATCCACAAAATCCTAAAAAATATTCCCTAGCTGCTTAGCAGTCCTTGATTTCCAGACCTCAAAATTTTACCTCAGCAGGTGTCTTAAGATCATCAGGTTTCTCCCAGGTAGACTGTTTTGTTTCAGTATTGTAGTAGTAAGTCCTTCCATCAGGTGATTTATGTTCAGTCCACATTGATTTCTAAAGAAAAAGTAACAAAAAGATATAAATTATATAACAATTCCATGTGACACTGATAATCAGTATCATTAGTTTCAAAGCAATAGACATATGAATAAATTCAATTAGAAGTATGAAATGGGCATACTTTGACAATTTCATTCATTTAGAATAATTCACCTATCTAAGTAGGTAGAGAACTGAAAAAGATTTTTAAAGTACTTCAAAAACAACATCGATCAATTCAGGTTATAATTTCTCTTTATTCTATCAAGTCTCAGAATTATAAGGGTATGATTTCTGTCCTGAGAACAGTAATTCTGTAATGTACACAAATAAGACCATCCTTTAGCAACACAAACCTATGCCTGGTATAAAAAAGAGTATATGGGCTAGATGCTAAGGTAGTTATGGGTGGATTCATAATGAGTTTTAACAACTCTAAACCAAAGAATACTTAGATTAATTTTGTCAAAGTTCTAAAATGGCATTCCATAAAGACTTAACTGTCAAAATTGTAAAGAATGGCTTTTGGATGACATAATCAGAATTTAACAATCAACAAGATAAAATTTAAAAGGGATAAAATGTGAATAAAAATGTCTCATAACAAGATAAGATAGGATAAAGTTTGACGTGAAACTAGTTAGATAATAGAATATAAATTTACTTTTAATTAAGGGTCCAATATAACTAAGAATCTACTAAAAGTTGCTAATGAAATTCCAGGCATCAATAGACATGATCTAGTTAATACAAGGTTTTATGAATGGATGAACTGCTTGATGAGATCAAAGGTCCAGGAGTCTAGCTCTGGGCACCAGATTTTTCAGATGGTAACAAACAAAACTATGATTAGAGGAGGATTATAAAGTCCTCACACAGTTCTTCAAAACTTAAGAGGTCTAACATTACTGTATAGACCTCTAAGAAAGGAAAAATAAAAATGTCAAACTAACAGATGCTTTTTTTTACCACTCAGCTTTCATTTTAAACTTTCTGAATGAAAGATTTAGACTTAGATTTTATCACGTTTCACTTTTGTGCATACATATATAAAGAATATAAGGCAAATAATTTAGTTAGGCTATTCCTTAAACTTCTTCAGGTTGTGCCTACTTTTTGTCTTAGTCCCTGATGTCCGTTATATTCCACACGATATCACCCTATGTGGCATCAAGAATATTGGTAATGCAGCATTTCTTAAAAGAACCATAAAACAACTAAAATCCACTGATACAGTTTTTAATCTTCTTTTGTACTTATTTAAAATGGATCTACCCTTCTTTTGTCCTTATGAACTTAGAGCTAACCTTTTTTTAAAAATTTATTTTATTTATTTATCCCCTCTCCCTTGCTGTTTTTGCACTCGCTGTCTTGCTCTCTGTGTCCGCTTGTCTTCTCTTTAGGAGGCACTGGGAACAGATCCCGGGACCTCCGATGTGAGAGAGAGGCACTGAATCACTTGAGCCACCTCAGCTCCCTGGTTTGTTGTGTCTCTCATTGTCTCTTCTCTTTGTATCTTTTTGTTGCGCCAGCTCACCACACAGGGAGGCTCGCTTTCACCAGGAGGCCCCAGGAAATTGACCCGGGGTCTCCCATATGGTAGACAGGAGCTCAATTGCTTGAGCCACATCTGCTATCCGAGCTAACCTACTTTTGACTTCTGCTTTTCCCATCGTTTCACCATAATAATTTTATTCCCAATAGATAACAGTGTGGTGCCATTATTTCTATGGTTTTCTTTTAAGCCACTGATCCATTTTTCTGATGTTGGCACTTTTAAATAAATTAAAGTGTTGCGGCAGATAAACAGGTTTGTATTTTAACAATTTAGAAAAATGAACTCAGTAGCATCTAGCATTGCGCTATTTAAGCAGAAGTCTAACGTAAGTTTCAAAATTATATCTGAACTCCCCAAATCACATCTGCTAAAAGGCATCAAGGAAAGAGGAAGCTCACCAAAATAAGATATATGAGGAGGTGATGGAATGAAAAAGGGCCACAGAAACGTGTAAAGTAACTTGCTCAAGATAACATAGTTAGTGAGAAGTTCATTACAGCATTGTTTCTACCCAAACTAAAGTCCTGCTAACAAAAAGGCTCTAACTCTTGTAATCAGTAGAAACTGAATCATCAGAATCAGATAGAAACAGAAAAGTCTTCAATAATACATCAAATGCCACTTATAGATGATCTTAGTGAAAAATTATTTAAATGATGAATTTTTTTACTCATACCAACTCCTTTTCTTTAAAAGCATCTAATAACAAGCAAATTGAAGTAAAACTAATTTGTTTTTGTCTGACTGAACTAAAAATTAGTATTTTAAAAGAAAATTTTAAAACAAAAACTATCAGAACGTTGAATATAGGCTTAAAACATTAATGGATATATAAAACAACATGTTTGCAAAGTTTTCTTCAGAGGCTAAAATACAATTCATACAATCAAATAGCAATGCCAGCCATATTAACTTACTTATTCACAACATAAAATGGAAACACATTATGGCACTAGTTATAGAAAAATTCTTGTTTTCCCACCAAACTTGTTTTAAAACACAAGACCTCTCCAAAGCAATCAGCAAATTGAACTCCAGCTATCAAAGATGGCATACTGCCCTTGATGAATAGGAAAAACCTAGTTAGAACTTAAGATGTCTACTCTGCATGAGCCAAGTCAGGAAATTTCTGCTAACCTCATGGTTAGGTGCTTTTGGGCCTTGAAGCAGTTATTAAGATACTCCCTGATTGGAGCTTTAGTATTACTCTGACCTTTTGTCACAGATAATACCATTTCCAAATTATTTTACTACTGACACAGTTATACTAATAAAAAATGAAATACTAAATGGAAATTCTGAGAGGGATTCAACTAAAAGTTACTATTTTTACAAATGATAAACTGGGAGGATATATTTGCAAATTAAGGGCTAAAAAAATCATCACTAATACACAAAAACCTGCTAAAATTACTAAGAAAAGGCAATCTAATAGAAAAACAATCAGCCATTAACAGAATACAATAGATAGCATAAATAATGGAGGCATCAATTAAAATGAAAACTTTATGCTCATCAGATGAATGTGAACTCAAGACTGTTAATATAGTATATTAAAAAGGTATGAGGAAAAGGACACTCTCTCTTATGCTACTGTTGAGAGCGAGATTAGTATTAATTCATTGAAGGGTAATTTAGCGGTTTTCATCAATATTACCAATGCCTCTCTTGATTCTGAAATTTCACTCCACAAAATCCCACTGATAGTTTCCAAGAAGTACAAAGATGTTCTCTACATCATTATTTGCAACGGTGGAAAACTAGACATAACTATCTACCATTAGGGAAACAGCTCAATTACAGTCCACTCATACTATAGATGTATCTTATGCAGATCTATTTTTAATATAAAATGGAAAAATGTCTAAGATGCAGTGTTAAATAAAAAGGCACTGTATGAAATTATAGTGGAAAAATATATACAGAAAACAGCATTTGAAATACAAAGAAAACTGGGTAAGAAAAAAAAAAAAGAACATATAACTTTAGTATAAGTCCTAATACACTTTTCAGATTTATAAAGAGCTACTCAATATATAAGAAAAAAATGTCATCCAGAAACTCAAAACATACACTCGAACTCATTTTGCATATGTACACAGATAAACACTTATCTATATACATATGTATTTATAGAGTGTATAAGCTGAATTTAAAGACAATGAAAGAGAAAAAAATTGGCTAAGTCTAAACACTAAACAGGAAACTTTCTTCACTATCCAAAATAAGGAAAAAAAGAAAAAAGCCAAAATATAAGATTAGAACTGAGAAAGGACATAATCACAGAGATTAGATTTACAACCAGTTTCAAAATCTAGAGGAAATGATTTCAGAGCTAATGACTTTACCAAAATAAAACCTACAAAATATGTCTCCAATTACTTAATTCTAGCAAATACTCTATGGCAATAAAATGAAATAACTTGCATAAATACTGAGGAAAAGAGAAAGTTCTCTTTCCTTCATATGTGTGTGTGTATCTACACACACACACACACACAATCTAATTAATAAGAGAACCTGCTAATGTGGTTGCTATAAGAAAAATACAGAAACATCTCACAATATAAAAAGTTTTTACAAGGCATATAGAAACAAAAATAGCTAGGGTAGCTATTTGTCCCAATTAAACTGAATTTAAAACTAAAGCCATAATGGAAAAAGAGGGACACTGAAGATCAGGGGTTCTTAACCTTTTTTGTTCCACGGACCCCTTTGCCAGTCAGGTGAAAACCATGGACTCCTCACTAAGTCTACACTATACTATGTATTATTTAATAGATATATCACACCTGCACCAACATGTCCCCACAAGAATAATGTTTTTTTGAATTTCAATTCAAGCTCACGGACCACTTGTTAAGAACTCCTGCTGTAGATAGTTAACAGATGTGTTATCCTGAACATATGCATTTAGCAATTTTATCTGGAAATACTCTCAGTGACAACTGACAAATAAAGGAACAAATAGATGATCATATTTTCTAGTTAGAGATTTTTAAATTCCCTGTCCTTAAGTAATCAAGCAAAGACATGTCAAGATACAGGAACAAAATAATTTTAAATAAATAATATCATAGAATATTCTTAAAAATTGACTAGAACATAAAGGAAGCTTTAAAAATAAGTCCCATGTCTCAAGAACAACATACCATTTAGCAACTTTTAAAAAGTAATCAAATGTGGGAAAAGAAAAAAATATTTAAAATGACAACGTACGTCAAAATTTAATAAACATAGTTAACATGTTTGTATGTTTTACAAAAAACAAGGATGTCTGAAAACCAATAAGCTAAGCACTCAAGAAGCTAGAAAAATAGCCTACAAGTAACCAAGAAGGAAATGAAGAGGCTAGTAGAAATCAATGGTATAGTCACTCCTCCTCCCAAAATAAAAACAAAATAGGGGTGAGGATAGATAATTATGAATCAATTCTATACGAGACATCAGAAAACCCCAATTACATGAATAAATCTCTGGAAAAATCGAAAATGTCAAGAATGACAGAAGAATGGCTAGTTATATACTCTCTATGCCAGAAATGTTATTCATAGGGTCTTAGAACACCATTGTCAAGGGATGAACTGGTTGTAATGGGGATGGGGGTGGCGGTGAACCTAGAAATAATCTGAATGCTCATCAAAAGGTGAATGGTTAAATAATTAATGTATATCTATACCAAAGAATATTTTATGCAGTCATTTAAAAGATTACATCTACATTAGGGGACTTGCTTAGATTTTCACAATGAACTGTCAAGTGAGTAAAGAAATACAGAAGTACATTTACAAATGTTTTTAAAAGCATACATAACATGAGCCAATTGTATAGAATGATATATATATGTAGATCTATGCATAAATAAAGGACTGTCAACAAAATTACTAGTGGTGGTGGTTCCCTCACTGAAGGAATATTTATGCTGAGTTTTACTTTCTTCTTTATAGTTTATGTCTCTTCTGTTTTCCCAATGAGCCTAGGTTTATTTAAATAAGCAGGAAAAACACAAAGCTGTCTTTTGTTAAAAACAAAAAGCACTTAAAATGGAAGAATACCAGGTATTTTGGAACCATTCAACTTTTAAAGCAAAAGATATAAGAAAGTTTTTTCAAAAATTAAAATAAAATCCTCATTTAAAATTCTTTCACCAATGTGTAAAATATTAACATAAGTGCAAATCAGTTCATAGCTATCTGCATTTTCTCAACTATAATAAGAAGGATAGCAGCTATCTCTAAGGACTACTGTGTAATTGAGATTATACATTAACAGCTCTTCTTTTCATTCATCTCTAAGCAATACCAAAAAAGAAAATCCTTGACGCTAAAAAATGGATTATACATGAGAAATGTATATATTTATTTATCTGTGTTTACTTTTTAGTTTTTAATTGTTTATATTTTCAATTATAAATGTACAAAATAAAGTCCAAAAAAAAAGGATTATACATATAAGCATAAAATCGCCATCTTTAAGTAGTGCCTCAGGCTTAAAATTATCTTCACCCAAATATGGGGCACCATAAAAAAGTGTAGAGAAAAAAGCAACAAGACTACTATATTAAAATGAAGTACTGAGAGGTGAAAAAAGGGGACATAGTTATATTTCTCCTCTCTCCAAAGAAAATAAAAGCAATTTTGAACATTGCTTTTGTTTTTGTTTTTTTTTTAAATGGTGTTAAGACATGTAAAAAAAAAAAAAAAAAAAAAAAAAAAAAAAAGAGGTGAATTTCAAACTACTACACATTAGAAAGTCTATAATACTACATATTCAAAAAAGGGTATATAACTTTTTCTATGAGACTACCTTTTAATGTAATGCTTAACTGAAAATTACCAGGTTTTTATTGTGCTCCTACAAGTCTTGCTTGTCTTCTAATTGTAACAGTGATTATTCAAATCCTTGTAAAAATGGATACATATCTCAGACTTGAATATTAAAAGGCACATGAAATGCCACTAAATAGTTGCAGTTAGAGTCTCTGCTTTCAAATTATACTAAATTAAGGGAATTAATGAATTTACTGTATCCCATTTCTCTCTCAATTCCCATTCAAAAGTAGATTTTAAAACAAAACAAACAAGGTTTCAACCATTGGCCTGGAAAAGAAAGGAAAAGTAGTGTTCAACTAGGCAGAAAAAAAAGAAATAAGGATCAAGGTAGCATGTTAAAGAAGTATAATGAACTATATTCCAGTGGTTTAAAGAGTACTTACTGCACCAGATGTTGTACCTAAAATAAAATAAGAGGCACATTATTTACACTGTGATAAAGTATGCTATCCTTAATTTTATAGTTGTAAAATTTTATATGTACTATTTCTTCCTCTTCATCCTAAGACTATCCCAATATGATCTCTGTGATCACTATTGCCAGCAAAATAAACATCTATAGTACAAAATATTTTTGGAATTAAGTGGCTCTTCCCTTCCTCTGCTCTACTACCAAAGTACAATGTCTCTGACCTCTGATTCTATGCTTTTAGATTTTCTGACAACTTGAACTCTCTATAGTCCAGACACTTGTGTTGTATATACAGAAGCCATTAGCCACCACACATCCCTCTTTAAATTAAAATTTAAATGAAGATTAAAAGAAAATAAAAAATTCAGTTCCACAGTTGCACTAGCCACATTTCAATAACTACACATAGGTAACAGCTATCATATTGGATGATACAGATTACAGAACATTTCCTTCACTGGAGAAAGTTCTATTGATGGACCTGGCCTAGACATTACCCCAAACCCTTTAAGATATAAAGTGAAGTACACATCAGTCAAAAAGCTCAGTCAATTTAATCCCTAACTTTAGAAAATGAGTAACTTAAAAACTTATGTGGAACACATGGATAATAGAGTCATTATTATATATTAAAATCATACTCATCAAAACAACTTACTGGTGACTTAAAAAAGAAATATTATATACATAAAACAGGTTTTACAAACTACAATGACTACAGGGCCAAGCACATAACAAAGAAATGACTGAAGTAGTCCGGAAAGCCTATGAGAATACATGCTCCATATCTAAAGTATGGAATGCTACTCCATTCCACAACGGGTGTCTAGTTCAACTATGGACCCAGCCAGAGTTCATTTATACAACAAATATTCTCTCAAACTCTACTGTGTTGACAGGGACACTGTAAGCACTGAACAATCTTATCCAACTTTTCAAGATAATTCAATCTTTAGGTAAAATCTGCATATTTTAAATGTCAACAACCAATTACAAAATTTAAAAAATTCTGTGAACGAAAGCACATCTGTAGCCAAAATTTGGTCCCAAGATTCCTTAATTTAAGGTATGATGATTTAAGGATTCAATTAGTAAAGCTAATCTCTTTTCAACTGCCTTAAAAAATTAAATAAAAACAAATAAATCAAGAGCTGATTATAAAGTCTAAGAGTCACTACTTTTATTCCTCATATAGTATTCCTAGGCCTCTCCAGACAAAGCCTAATGCACACCACCATACATGATATACATACCTGCTGCTATATCCATATTATTTACTCCTGGCTATAAGAAGAAAAACAAAATTAGTAATATTCACATTTTAAAAATTAATATTTTATGTAAGTTCCTCATAAAGGATAGTGAATCAATTCCTTCTAGGTACAATCCTCAAGTCACTGACTCAAAGATTCTTAGCAAAACTTTTAGTGGTCCCAGTTCTCTAAACTTACTAACAATTATTTTAAAAAGTCAGTAACCTGGGGCTACTTAATCACTTTATTGTAGCAAAATCTGCCTTGAATTAACATGAGGCTTTTTACAGTCTTTTATTTATCCAACCTTAGACAAAATGAACATCCATAAGCTTCACTGTAGAAATATGTATTATTAGAAATTATAGGTGCTACCTAGATCCCTCTGGAAATTTTTACATAATATACAGTCTATGAATGTATTAACCTTTCCAATATTTTATAAATTCTGAATTATGAAATACGTTTGGCCTTAAGGATTCTGGATAAGACAGAAAATCTACCCCAGTGAAGTATGCCACATCTGTTCATTACAACCACTAGGCTATCAGATAATAAAGAAGTTAAATTAACTTGAATATCTTAATGATTTATATATTACTATACTCAAGGCTATTTAGGTTTTTCTAAGTAATTTCCCACAGCCAAAGTCTCACAAAATGGATTTCAAATTAAGTCTTTTGATTTATAAATCTAGGACCTAGTATTAGAACACATGATATCAATTTTTAATTAGCACTCAGAAAAGTCAAGGTCTACCCTTTAAAATTAGAATGTTACTAAAAAAAAAAAAAAAAAAAAAAAATGCTGCTGGCTTACAAACTATGCTTTTCAGTACTCTGCTTTTGTTTAATGTAGAATTACTTTAATAAATACATACATATTATTTCATATATAAAATTAATCAAAACACCATAGGAAATAGTCATTTTCATAAGATTACCGGTAAGGCCGGCTGCATAGAAGCCTGAGACATATGAGACATCATCATTCCAGGCATTACTGAAGACATCATTCCAGGCATCTAGAATAAAAGTAAAAAAAGGTTAACAAGCAAGACCAAAGTACTCAATTTGACTTTATGAAGCTATCTGGTTATTAAAGATAATATATACAATCTACGATTAAAAACTATTGGATACTAATACTAATACAATCTGAATAGTATGCTTAGTAAGTACTTGTTGAATGAATGAAGTACTTTATCGATGATTTATATTTAAAAGTACAGTTAACATTTTTAACAAATCAATTTAAAAGTTTAGACTATAATATTATTTCTAGCCAAAACTTAGTATTATTTTCATTATAATTTTAATTCAACACTCAGGATTTTTCCTTCTTTGGAGCAAGACAATTTAAGATAAAAAATGTTTTTCCATATTTTTCACCTTTGATTTTTTAATACCTGTATTGAGTAAATTTTGCAGCAATCTGGTACTTTTTCAAGTGCTTAAAATCCAAACAGCAACTTGAGGGGAAAAACCACAGAACACCAACTTTTCAGTAAGTTGTTTTGCAAAAAAAATTAATAAAGCACATAGAGAAATATCTAAATAAGAAAGGTAATAGTTTGGGAGTTCATTTCACAATGACAGCCATTCAAATCTATGAATTAATCTTCTCTACTCAGTATGAAGATTAAGACTGTTTTAAAAAGGAAACAACAGATTGAATGCACCTACATATTAGTATAATCCCATACTACAATTTTAATTTTAGTATGAACAATTCTAAGGAAAAAAGGGGAGGGGGGTAAATCCAAATTTTATACAACAATCACTGATATCTGAACAAGGCAACCAGCTATTTAACAGTTTCCAATTAAATGGATAAACTGAGCAATAGGAATAGAAAATAAATAAGCAAATTGGTCAACAGGAACACAGAGATTAAAGCCTACTAAAGCTAGACAAGAACATCCACATACTGAATTTTATTACTTGTAAAAGTCAACTCATTACTTACGAGGCAAAACAAGGTTAAAGTACCTATTAAATGAAGTAGCATGGGGTTATTGGATTAAAATACAACCTACATAAAAGTTATGTTCCTCGAAAGGTAACATTCAATCAATTATTTAATCATTTAAAAAAAAACCAACCCAAAATATGTTGACAGAAATTCTAACAAACAATGTGGTAGCCTACTTGGAATATGGCTGAAATAACAGTTAAAACAACAGCAACAACAAAGAACAGATTTTGAAAACACAGAGACAAACCTTCATCATTCAGATTGATTTAGAGAAATGACTGACATAGATCAAAATGAGAAAACACAGATCAAAATGACAAATATAGGCTTGTCCTCCATTTGGAAGAGATTTACCCTCACAATTAATTTTACTTTAGGCTAACAGAAAAGTAAACCAACTTCCTAAGTGCAGAGGAATTTATTATGGAGTAAAGCAATCGATTTGGGGCATGCTGAACAGCAGCAGAAAGAAACCACCCTGCCACTGAAAATGGACTGCACGTAAAATCAAAAGTTGGTGGTAATCAACTGGGCCCTGAATCTCAACAGATTTGCAACACCAACTTTCCAGTTCATTGGACTCACCCAAGACAACTAACGAGGAGGTGAAGATGGACAATGACCATCCCAAAGAACTGAGAGAGTCTACAACTGCAAGCAGGAGAGTCCCATCCATCTGCCCTATGGGATCAAAGCCCCCTCTCAATTAGAGGTGGAGTGGGCACCACCATCCAAGAATCCTCAGGATTGCGGAATGAACTATGGACTAAAGGAGACTTACTGGTATTCTACTATAGACTTACTGTGATTCTGGCAATGGAAGAACTTATATCATTGATGTGGAGGCAGTGGCCACTGGAGGTTCTGAGGGCAGGGAGAAGGAAAAACAGGTGTAATATGGGGGTATTTTTGGGATTGGAAATTGTCCTGAATGATACTGCATTGACAGATACAGACCACTATATATCTTGCCATAACCTACAAAATTATGTAGGAAAGAGTGTAAACTACAACGCAAACTATAATCCATGCTTAGTGGCAATGCTCCAAAATGTGTTTATCAATTGTACAAATGTATCACACTAATGAAGGATGTTGTTAATGTGGGAAAATGTGGGAGGTGTAGGGAGCTGGGCATATGGGAATCTCCTACATTTTTTTAGGTAACATTTATGGAATCCATCTTTTTAAAAAAATAAAAAAAGTTGGTGGTAACATGCCAAAAACCAGAATTCTAAGCTGAAATGGAGAATCTGAAGTTTGAAAACTTAAGAGAAAACAAAGTTTTTCCCACAGGAATTGAAGATATCAAGAAAAATGGGGTAAAATCTCCGACACAGTAGCAGCAGCAGGCTCTATAAATAAATGTAATTTTAAATTGAAATATTCTGGTTTTGCAGAAAAAATTCCATTTAAAAAAACAAAGCAACAAAAAGCCTATGTTATAACAAAAAAAATTTACTAGTCCAAGCCAATGAGATTCACGGCAAACAATATCTGAAAATCATTAAAGAACATACAAAGTTTGATAGTCATAGTTATTTCCTTAATTTGTGTCCTTACCACACCTCAAATTTTAAAACATTTCAAAGTTTTCCTCTAATACACCGGAACAAATGATAATGGTTATAAAATGAGATGAATGTCAAATAAAAAGCCACCCCTGCCCCCAGTATGTTAGTAATTCCTGGAGGGTGGCAACTAGTTAAGCTTGTTCAACCTGATAAACTTATCTGGCAAAACTCTTAAATTAAGTAAAACTAAATATTCTAAAAGTAAATAGATCACTAGCATAATTTTAAACCAAAACTGTGACATTAACATGAAACCAAAGAACAAAAACACAAATATGCAAAAATAACATTTCTCATGAAAAACTATTACTAGATTTGACAAATGTGCTCCCCCAAAGGCTTGGGCATCACAGGAAAGCCTATTTCCCAAAGTCTTTTCATTAATTCTAGGATACACATAACATGGAGATGCATTTCACAAAGCCTGTCCAACTCGAGTTGAATTTTTTCAGAGGATTTGTGTTGACATTTGGCATTATCACCAATCTGGGACCATTTACATTTTCTAAGCTATCTATTCTTTTTTTTGTTTTTAAGATGACACTGATAATGGGAATCTCGGCTGCAAGCTTATGAGAATCAGCTCGTGGTTCAAACACTAAGGAGTAATTCTCCATGTGCCCAATAACCAAAGCATGGACATTCATATTTCTTTGCTGTCCCTTTTTGCATAGCAGGTTTACTTCTCACTTGGCTTCATATGGAGGGTATAGTCCTTGGTATCCCAGCTTTATCTGCAGAGTCTTTTAGACTTCTCATTTTAAATTTTGTGGTTCCCTCCGCCTTAGGGGCATATAAAATAATGGCACAACTCACCATTAATGTCATCTTAAGTTTGATGAAAATGAGATATTGGTTCAAAATGGTTAAAGGAAAAACTCTTAACTTAGCTGCTACAAAATGCCACAAAAAATTCCATGAGCCAGATCATTCTTAAAGCTACAAAGTGGTAGAGTTCCTCTTAGTGTGAAGCATACTATACTTATAAGTAAGGATTTTCAGTTAGGATCAGAGATAGGGACAGAAGAGGGAGGGCAAAATATATCTATCTAGATATATATATATATATATATATATATATATATATAAACACACACACAT
>JAQZBX010023507.1:0-30786 GCA_029593785.1 Cabassous unicinctus | reverse complement strand
ATCTCATTGATTGCCAAAGTAGATACTACCCCAAATAGTGGGGTTCCTGAGGACTCTGGAGAAATCCAGACACTATAGTCAGGGCAGGTAGCTCAGGAGTTTGAAGCCTTGCCAGTGGGGCCTACTTTGGAATTTATGCTCCCAAAGGTGACAGAGTTGGACTCAGTTGTTGTTTTCCTACACATGGATCTTCTGTTCTTCTATTTGAACCTCTAATTAGTAATAGAGTTGGTAGGTGCACATACAAGAGACTTAAATCTTTGGACTGTCCATTTGCCAGCTGCGCCTCAAATCTCAGTGGAGTTGCAACACTTTCTCTCCTGTTCATTCATCTCACCCAGGCCAAATTACAAGGAGGGATTATAGACAACTACCATACCAAGGAACCAAGAGAATCTACAACTGCAAGCAAGATTGCCCCATCCAACAGCTGTAATGGATTATAGACCCTGTCAATTAGAGGTGGAGTTTACATCACCATCCCAGAATCCCCAGGGGGAATGAACTATGGACTAAAGTAGACTTGATGGTATTCTACTATAGGTTTATAGAGGGTCTACCAATGGTAGAAATTATATCATTGATGTGTAGGCTGGCCACTGGAGTTTCTGAGAGTAGAGAGGGGGGAAAATAGGTGTAATACAGGGACATTTTTCAGACTTAGGAATTGTTTTGAATGACATTGCAATGATAGATACAGGCCATTATATATATTGCCATAACCTCCTGAATTGGGTGGGAGATAGTGTAAACTACAACATAAACTTTAATCAGTGCTTAATGGCAATGCTTCAAAATGTGTTCATCAATTGCAATGTAAGTACCACACTAATGAAGGATGCTGTATATGTGGGAAAATGTAGGAGGTGTGGGGAGCAGGGCATATGGGAAACACCTATATTTTTTATGTAACATATATGTAACCTAAGTATCTTTAAAAAAAAATATATATATATATATATATGTAATATGGTGGCATTTTCAGGATATTGGAATTGCCCTGAACGACATTGTAGTGATGGATACAGGCCATTATATATCTTGTCATAATTTAAAAAAATATGTGGAAGAGAGTTTAAACTATAATATAAACTATAATCCACACTTAGTGGCAATACTCCAATATGAATTCATCAATTGTAACAAATATACCACACTAATTTATGATGTTGCTAATGTGAGAAAGTGTGAGAGGGGGAGGGAGCAGGCCATATGGGAATCACCTATATTTTTATGTAGCATTTATATATTCTAAGTATCTTTTTAAAAAGCAAAAAAAAAATATAGCCTTCAAAGATATTTTTTGAATGTAATACTAATTTACAGTTAAACTTTTTTGGTAAGAGAATGGTAAATATGTATAACATTAGTGAGTTGTGTGTTTCTGTGTCTAACATTCTCTTTGTGTCTTTCTACTTGCTCAGTGTATATTTTCACGTCAGGATGGGAATATTAAATTAACAAATGGAAAACATTTAAAAGAGCTCTTTCAAATTGCTAAAAGTTAAATAAGTGCTTATATGTAAATGAAAATTCCTGGAGCCAAACTTATAAAAGTTAAGCAGGATAGAAATATGTATATAAAAACTACTGTAAAAGGAAAAAGGTTTTTCCTAAGCTCCTTGACTTGCCTAATCCTCTCTAGAGCCTAGCACTCTACTCAAAAGCTATGGGGTGGGGCTGGGTGTGACAAGATAGGAAAACACAAGTTTAACTGAGCTGGAAGTAGCAAGGTAAGGAAATGCAGGTTTAGATTAAAACTTTTACCGACTAGGCCAGAAATTTGAGTCATAGTATGCGGTGTAATTTCCAATTTAAACCTTTTAATAGCCTTCAAATGAGAGTAATTAATAATCCAATGGTCAAATTTCAGAAAAGGTAAAAGTCCTTAAAAGCTATGAAACTATTTTTCTAAATTATGATTAAAACAAATTAAAAATCAGTATGCTTTTAAGATTACTCACAATTTTGGAATTTTCATAATATACCTCACTGAAGTACTGATAAATTAGTAAATTAAGGAAGCATATATTTCTGAAAACCATTCCCTATGAGCTATCATTATTCTAATATTGTATGCTACTAGGTATTCAAAATAAAGAAACGTTATGTTTGCATATAAACAAATTAAGTCCTTACTCTGACAAGTTTGTTTAATTTTAATAATAATTATATGTTGTAAGAGGTTTTCTTGTAGGCGGTTTCCAAAATCATACTGGTAACTTAAAGATGCAGGGTATATAAAATGTGTGTTTTTTCTTTTTATTAAGAAAAACAAAAGTAATTTTGTCCTAAAATAAAACAGCTGGTTATTAAGAAAAAGAAAAATGTAGAATAAATCCTGAATAAATACAAAAAGTACAGAAAGTTTGTAGAAATGGAAACTTTGTGGTCAAAGCTAGATAAAATTTAATAGGTCTATGTATAAAGTTTTAAAATCCTTAGTATCAAATAGTATATACATGCAAAACTCAAATTTGTCTCCTCTCTCTTAAAGTGACAAAGTTTCTTAAATCATTCATCGGGGTTTTTTTTTTTAAATTTTTATTTATTTTTATTTTTTAAAAGATACCTAGATTACACAAATGTTACTCTGTGTCCTTAGTTGCATTTTTAAAAAAGTTTTTTCACTTTTAAAAAACAAGTCTCCAGACCTAGAAAATTTTAACACTTTCTTTCTCAAAGTCAAATGCTAAAATACATCATTATTTCAAACTATTGCAAAAGATTTGTTATTTCACCTTGCAAAAAAGAAAGCAAAAATAGTGAAGTTCCTTAAATAAGTTATAAGTTAACTGAAAAGTGTTTAGAAAGTGTTACAAAAATTAAAAGGGATTGTACAACCTTCTGTTGGTCAGAGCTGTATGGATAGGGTATTTATATAAATAAAAATTGTATAGAGTTCCTGGAAATTTGACAATGTTTTTTGTATGATCTTGGGTGGCAATTTAGTGCTGTTAATCATGATTTTAATTATTGTAAAGATGTTATATATCACACAGATACAACCTCTCCACCAGGGAATTGACAAGCAGATGCTTTAGCCCATATCTAAATAACCTCTTCCAACTCCACAAAAGAAGGAGCCTGTGACCACACATCATGAGTATCCATCAAGGGGCTGCCATGGGGTGGTGCATAGCTAGGGCATTGAGTACTCCTTTAATGTATTTTAACTCTTTGTTTGTGTCATACAAAATTGTAAGTCCTGTTCTGAACTCCAGGCACAAATGATGGCTTAAAGCAGGAAATATATTCATAAGGCCACACAATAAAGAGATAAAGTTCAGCTTTGCCAAACTCTCTTGAACAATTAAACCAGGCCCCCTGCACCAGGCAAGTGTCTCAATGAAGAGACACTTCATTTGAGTTATTGACTGAGAGTTACTAAAACCCCTAAAGCAATTAAGTCTCCTGCCACCTCTGGTTATGCTACTGAAGTAAATGGAACTATGTTGCTGCTTCTGACTTTTGTGGACCTGCTAGCTGTCAATGGCTCAACATTGCCTCCAGTCTGGTTCTGTTTCACAGAACCAAAGAGCACTGTGTACCAAGACAGTAAAACACTGGAGCTTCCCTCCAAGGGCCAACAGTGCTTCAGCATACTGGCTGTGTGAAAGATATACCAGGGAAGCGGGAGTGGCTCAGTCGATAGAGCCCCCGTTTACCATATGGGAGGCCCCAGGTTTGCTTCCCGGGGCCTCCTTGTGAGGGCAGGCCGGCTCACGCAGTGCGAGGGGCTGATGCAGCAGGACCTCACAGCAAGGGGAAGATAAGTAGACACGGAGAAGACACACAGCGATTGGACACAGCAGGCACAAGCAGCAAGGGGGGGATAAATAAATAAATCTTTAAAACAAAAAACAAACAAACAAAAAAAGGTATACCAAGTGGAGCAATAATTGCCAGAGTAAGGTAAGCAGAACTTACACAATTGGCATTAAAGTTGGCTCCTATAAGAGGACAACATATATGGTATTGCACACCTGGAGTTAACCCATTGGTGGCCCATGATTTGAGACTTATAGGATAAACTTCAATTGTCATTTTTCTTATCAGAAAAAGTCTCCCTCTCTGGATACCTAATAAACACTTATATTTGCATCTTCAAATAATCATATCCAATGTCTTCCTTAATTAGGCTGCCACTGGGGCAGCTGCACCCAACCAAATGAACTGGTAGCTGAGTGCATTTATCCTAAGTAAAGCCCTCTGTCCAAGGCAGGGTCAATGCACCAAAAAAAACTGCCAAAATGTTTGAGTGTCAGCCATTTTTTGGCCTAAAACATCCCTTCACAAAGCAAAAGTTAATTCCCTAATAACACCCTTACCACCTGAACCTTTTGAAACCCCTTATTTGTGTTATAGCGTAGAACTTGCCCAAACCCAGCTCAATTCTTTAAACACTTGTAGTCCTTCAAAACCACAACCAAACTAAAAATCTGCCAGCAGCACTCTCTTTTTTTGCTGTTCTCATACCTCTCTCACTCTCCTTGGTTTATAACCCTCCTAAGCCCCTCTCAAATATCCTTCTTTCATTATTAGTAAACCCCTGTATATTTAAGCTCATAAATCAATTTATCTCTTCCAGGACTAATGTTTTCCAACACAAAGATAAGCTTCTACTCATGAGTGAATATCACCCAGTCTCAACCATTAAAGCAAGTAGGCTTCCTCCTAGCTCAGTAGTGTAGCAAGACACAAGTTGTATTGGCTTTATGCTTATATATGAAAGGTTGCCAAGTTTACATTGACTATTGCCCAAGGATTAGCACCCTATTCTGGAGGGATTTAGTGCCTTTCTGATTGTATGCAGGACAGTTGAGTATTCCTAAGTGAATATATATATATCTATATATATCTATATCTATATCTATCTATCTATCTATATATATATATCTGTTATTGTTTTTATTTAAAGAGTACACATAGTTTAAAGTGATGAGTATGGCTGTCAAGACATATATAAGATATATATATCTGTCAATAACAGATATATATATATATATATATCTGTTATTGTTTTTATTTAAAGAGTACACATAGTTTAAAGTGATGAGTATGGCTGTCAAGTTGATAAGGGTTGGACTGTGAAGTTTAGGATAATATGTCAATTTGGCAAGGTAATGGTGCCCAGTTATTTGGTCAAGCAAGGAGTAGGCTAATTGAAATATAAGGGTATTTCATGGAATTTAATCACCAGTAAATTGGCTGCATGTACAGCTGATTACATCTACAATCAACTGAAAGTATTTCCTTCAGCAATGATATGCATCCTCATCCAATCAGTTGAAGGCTTTAAAAAGAGAATTGATTTCAGCATTAGGGTGGTGAATTCTCATCTTCACCTCAGGCAGTCATCATCTCCTGGGGAACTCATCAAGGACCTTCATGAGAGTCCCTGGGTTGCAGCTTGCCATACAGGATTGGACTTTTATATCCCCACAATCATGTGAGAAATTTTTATAAAATCTCATACTATTTACAGGTAAATCCTATTAGTTTTGTTTCTTTAGAGAACAGTGACTAACACATGTGGCTATCTGGAATTAATTATCATTAACATAGAAACAGATAGAGAACTTTAATATTGTATTGTTCATGAAAAATTTTTAAATATTATTTGTTCTTTCTAAATGATATTGTGAAATGATAAAAATGAAATTATGTAAACATTTTGCAGAAGTAATTTTGTCTAAGTATCTAAAATACTTTAATGTACATTTGAAATAGTAATATACAAGCTTATAATCAAGAATTGATGGTACGTAAATGTATGTTCCTTCAAGGAACAATGTATTTCATATGATGGAATTTTACATGAATTTTGAAAACCATGAAGGTCTTATGTCTCTAAAGTTTTGTTAAAACTTTGTGGTTAGGTATACATACACATTTAAATCCCACAAAGCTTGGACTGAAGCTTTTCCTGAATGAGTTAACTTTACTTATGGGGACATAAATAATAAGCATTAAAATATATTGTTTAGATTTTGCTTCATTATTATTGTGTAAGATTCTCAGAATGCTGTGTATTGAATCGTACTTTTCTTTCTTAAAGAGGATTGGGGTTTCTGCTATTTTCAGGTATGTTCCATGAATTTCTTTTTCAATGTCTAGTATGTTTAGAGTAATTTTAAGTTCTAGTGCTCTAAATCTTGGTTCCTTGGGGGTTCATTGTGGGTTATATAACCACAGTTTTAGCTTGAGATAATTGTTTTTCCTTATTGATCTTTTAAAAATAGATTTGTACATCCAGATTTCTGTATGATTTTCACCAGCACTCCTGTAAATTAATTGGCAAGGTCTTAGTAACCAGACATACAAATTTGAATAAGATTGATGTTTTCCCAAGGCACACTCATTCTTTAGTAAGATTTTGGAAATCTTACCATTATAGAAGGGGAGTTAACTATCAGAACACCAGAAGCTCAGCTTCTTCAATTACAGGGACTCTAGGCATACGAATTTATATATATATATATATATACACAAGCACTTATTTAATTTAAAGTAATTTGAATAAAGCTTTCTTAAGAAGTTTGATTTGTTAATTTGATAATACTATACAAAGGTAGAAATTTATACATTAGCTAAACAGGCAGACACAAGCAGAAAAACATATAAAACTTCTAGTTTGCATAATAATTTGCACCTTTTTCTGCAAATTCTTAATCTGATACAAAGACAGAAAATATTATACATAAAGGGTTGCATCTCATTTGTTTTCTCTTTTATAATACAATTCTAATTGTAATACAGTATTTTCCTCTATATTTAAAGGCCATTTCTCTCCTGATTCTAAATCATATTGGGGGCAAGCATTAGTATAAAGAAAATTTTTTTTGTTCATATGTTTATATGCAAATGCTGACCAATTATTAATAATACATTTTAGGGAGCTGCAGCCATTGTTAGTAGTACTATTAATATTTCCCATGGTTATTGTTTCTTTTTGTGTTGCTTTAACAAAGATCTTCTGAACTTTGAACTGGTAAAAGAAAGAATTGAGAGTTGATCTCAATCTTACAACCACCAGCCTAAGCACTTTCTTGACTGACTCTCATATGCCTTGAACCTGCACCCAGTATTACCTGGTTGAGACTGAGCTGGGCTAAGGTAGGACTTTGCCCTACAAACATAACCTAGGAACTGAAAACCAAAAGAGCACATGAGTTTTGCCTAAAAGCAGGTATTTAATATCACTCACCCAGAAATCATATGTTCCCAAGACTGTTTCTCTTCCCAAAAGGAATCACCACTGAGATCAACAGTGTCAGTGAGAACAAGATTGAGTCTTTTATGCTGAGCCTCTACATAAAGATATACATGGACACATAGGGCCAACGGTTCCATGGGGCTGTGGAGTCTTAGAATGAGGGTCTTAAAGACCCAGCCCCATGTTGGGCAAAAATTGTTGTGGACCAAAAGTGACACTTCATCCGATGCACACAGGGTAAATTCATAGACATCGGGATTTTGAGAAGAGACACATTTTATTTAGCAAAGGCTGGCCTATGGAGACAGGACAATATTTTCCTCAGATATGTCTCCTTGAACTGGAGAAACTTTCAGTGTTTTATAGTATTCAAACAAAGGCAAACAGTCTTAGAATAATGAGAGATGATGAGGTTAGAGATAGTCTACTGAAATGATTGGCAAAAGACTTGAAAAAACAACTGTCTAAAGAAGAAATATAAACGGCAAAGAAACACATGAAAAAGTTTTCAACATCACTAGCCAATAGGGAAATGCAAATCAAAACTACAATGAGACATCATTTCACACCTATTAGACAGGATGCTATTAAGTTTTGAAGGGGATGTGTAAGTTTTGAAGAGGACGTGGAGAGATAGGGATGCCTATTCACTGTTGATGGGAATGTAGAAAGGTACAGCCATTGTGGATAACTGTCAGTTCCTCAGGGATTTGAATATAGACTTTCCATGGACCCAGGTATACCATTGCTATATGTATACTCAGAAGAACTGAGAACAGTGACATGATTAGACATCTGCACACTCATGTTCATAGCAGCACTTTTTATGATAGCCAAAAGTTGGAAACAACCCACATGTCCATTAACTGATGAATGATTTCCCAAATTGTGATATATACACACAATGTAATAGTATGCAACTATAAGATGAAATTAAATCATGAAACATATGACAACATGGATGAACCTGAAGGATATCATGTTGAGTGAAGCAAGGCAGACACTAAAAGACGATTACTGTATGATTGCTCTTCTATGAACTAAATATATTATGCAAAATCAAAATATATTATGTGAAATGTGAATATGAGTAAAATTGCATATATAGGACCATTTTTCTTTGTAGCTGAATAAATGTAGGGTTAATACTATAATATGCTAATATCATACAAAAAATACCTTATACTAAGTGAAGGAGAGCAGACATAGAGTACTACATATTTTATGATTCCATTTATATATAATGCAAATATAATTCAATTTATACAGATGAAATTAGATTAATGGTTTGTACAGCTGGGAGAGAAATGAAAATGTGTGTGGAGTCTTTCTTTTTGGAGTAATGAAATTGTTCTAAAATTTTTGAGCTGATGAAAGTACAATATTGTGATTATACTAAGACCCAGTGATTATACTAAAACCCAGTGATTATACACTTTGGATATTCACATATGGTATTTGAATATATTTCAATAAAACCACTTAATAAACAAATAAATAACTGTGCAAGAATAGCCAGAAATAGCAGTTATGTACAGCATGGGATACATAGAGAAATTGAGAGGTGAGGAATTTTCTTGTTTGTCTATTTTTATTATTATTGAAATAATGAAATTGCTGTAATAATGATTGAAGTGATGAATGCACAACTATGTGATTAAACCAAATAACATTGAATGTACATGTTAGATGAATTTTATGTTTTATTAAAATATGTCAATAAAATTGATTTAAAATACATAGTGTGTAGCAAAAGATTGCAAGACAAAATACAAAATCAAACAAACATACGTAAAGATTTTGATGGCCCATCCAAAGAAGGAAAATAAATCATCAGAAATTATGAAGAAAGAGGAAAAGACTATGAACCCCAGAAAAAAGACTTTAAAAATATGATCTTTAAAATGCTTAAAATCAGGCTTCAAGAATTGAAGATTATTGGAACACGATAAATGAACAAAATGAGAATTTCAATAAAAAGAAGGAAATTATAAAAATGAGTTGAAGTCCACCACTGAAATAAAAAATCCCAAAGTGTTTCAACAGAAGAACAAAATGGGCAGAAAAATACTAAGTGAAGTGGAAGATAAGACAATTGAAATGATTGAGGCTGAGGAGTAGAAAAAAAACTACAAAAACTGAACTGAGCCTAAAATTCCTAAGGGACACAATCCAGCATACCAATATAGACATTATGGGAGATGTAGAAGGAGAAGAAACAGAGAAAGGGGCAGAAGAAATATTCAAAGAAACAATGAAAGGAGACTTCTTAATTGTAGCAAAAGTCATAAATATACCCATTCAAGAATCCTGGCAATCCTCATATAGGAACATACCCAGGCACATTGTGGTGAAATAGTCAAATTCCAAGTAAAGGGAGAGAGTTCTTAATGGTACAAGAGAAAAGAAAGGTGTTATGTATAAGTTGCACAATAAGATTAAGTGTCAATTTCCCAACAGAATCCATGCTAACAAGAAGGCAGTGGGATGTAATAGTAAAAGTACTAAAATGACTATTATATCTGGTAATACAGTTTTTCAAAAATAAAAAAAAAAGAGACAATGGGAAAAAAAATGTCAGAGAGATTAAGAAATTTTTCAGAATTAAAAAAATCTAAAGAAGTTCATCATCACTATAAATGCCATAATTTCAATAATAAAAGGAGTTCTTCATAGTAAAATGAAAGGAGACTTTTCCGTGGATTGAATCAGTCTGAAATATTGATATCTGCAGTAAAGGCAAAGATTTGGTTAATTTAAAGCATCAGTCATATTTTATTGGACATCCAGGGAAGATGGAGGAATATGGATCTGCATGACCCAGTCTTTTCTACAAAACAAGAAGGCAGGAACATAGGTAAACAACTGTTCTGAGGCTCTGAATGCCAGAAAATTGTACAGCATGCAGGGAAGAGCAGGAGGAAGAGACTACATTAAAGAACAATGAGCTTTTCTTTCCATGTGGTGTTTGCTTTTGTACATCACCCATTCATATGATGGGTGACCTCAAGATCCAGTCTTTAGATAACTTGCTGGTGACAAAAACAATTATCTTCCTCAAGAACAGGGGACAGCACAGACAATCAATGATCTTGGCTTATGGTTAGTGCATCGGGACAACTCAGCCCAGGCTCTGAGTTATTGCTTTAACTCACAGCAGACAAAGGCAGTGGAAGTCATTGTTCAACTGTGCCATGGATATAAGCAGAGAGATTGGATATTTAAAGACAGCACTTCCTCAGGCTCATGGGCACAGTAAACTGAAGGGTGGCATGTGCTAGGCAAGCCAGTAAAGCTAAGCTTTGGAGAGCTGTCAAAGAGGCTTCTGGTGCCTGTCCTCATGCCCTCTCCAGGACTCTGTGTAGCAGGGCTGTTCCAACTTCATGGACCCTTAGCCCTATTTTGGCTGGGAAATACTGACATGGGAAAGTCTTTCCTGGGGTGTCTCTTCCAACAAAAAAAAGAACTGTAAAAATGAAATGAGGGCAAAATCTTTGGAGGCAAAAGATAAACAGAACAGATCAAGAATCTCAGAAAAGGAAGAGAGCAAAGGAAACTTTCTCCTGGAGGGGAAAATTTTGAAGAAAATTTCAATCTTAAAAATTGCTTCTCATATCTAAGACAAGAATCAGATGAAGAAGAGCTGCATAAATCTGCTCAGTTAAACTTGGACTATTCTATAGTCAAGAATAAGGAAGAATAAGTGTCAAGGAAAAGCCTTACCACAAAGCCAATCAAAACTAAAACCCTAGGGAAGAGAGATAATCTGACTCTGAATGTAAATACATAAAAATAATCAGAAGCCTAGTCATCAGCAAAAAAATTTATGAGCCATGCTAAGAAAAAGAAAGATATGGCCCAGTCAAAGGAACAAATGAAAATGTCAGAGGAGACATAGAATTTGAAACAACTAATCAAAGATGTTCAAATAATCTCCTAAATCAATTAAAGGAGGTGAAAGAAAAATGGCTAAAGAAATAAAGGATATTAAGAAGACACCTCTGAGCATAAGGAAAACTTTGAATGTATTAAAAGGAACATAACAGAAATTATAGGGATGAAAGACACAATAGAAGAGATCAAAATAAATTAAAGGCATTTTTATAGCTTCTGAAATATGATAATGAAAATGCAAGTTTCATTTTATTTTCAGAAAAATCCCCATACCTTTTTTTAACAAATTAATTATATTGATACATATTAATAAAGCATAAAGCTATCTAAAGTGTACAATCAATGGTATTCACTATAAGTTTTAGGCCCCAAAGCTGGGCCTTTGAGGATAACTAGAAATGTAGGGGGAAAAAAACTTTAAAATGATTGTTAGGAAGAACTTACATTTATTATGTCTACAGAAAGGAGCAAATGTTGTTCTAAAGTAACTCAGACCCAACTCCTTGTGCTACAGTTTTCCTTTTGCTTAAATATGTAAGTTACTACTTAGCATTTGCTTGATTATGTACTAGTTTTTATGCATATGGATGAACATACAGAGCTAGTTATATAATTGTATGATTAGTATGTTCAGGAAATCACTCTGGCACATATATTGCATGATCAAAAAAGGAGCAGATAACTCCACACTGGGGTGGGAAATTTACTATGTTAATTAAGCAACTTGAAATGAAGACAGCAAGGGGTTTCTCTGCAGGTCTGGCCAACAGGTTGAAGCTGGGTTTCATACTTCATTGCTTCAACAGGATGTTCTTGACCACCAGAAGTAGAATTTGGCATGAATAGAGGGTTGCATCTCATTATCTTCTAATTTACATATATTTATTTCCTTTGTACCCTAGCAATAAGGATAAAAACAAGTTACTTTCAGGTATTTGATCATCCTATATCCATCATAATCACATAGTTGTGCATTCATCACTTAAATCATTTTAGAGCATTTTCATCATTCCAACAACACTAATAATAATAAAATTTAAAAACCCCAAAGAAATGAGCAAACAAAAAACACTTATCCCGAATCCACCTATGCTTCCCTTGCTGTATACAGCAGTTAAACTGTTTCTGTCTTTTTAGTTTATTTGTGGAATGGAAAGCTGAGGGTTAATCTGTGCAGAATTGGGGGAAAAGTTGTTTATAAATGTTTGGAAATGAATAGAAATGGTGAAAGCACATCATAGTGTTTTTAACTAGCAGAGCTATTATATGAGTATGGGGGTGGTTGAAAGTGTAAGTCTTAAGATCATGTACAATACTACAAGGAAAGCTAAAAAATGTTTGAAAATGTAACATGAGGCTATATAACATAGTGAAACCTCATGTAGAACATGAATATGGGTGATATTGCATCTACAAGACTATTTTTACAAAATAGAAATAGAAATAAACACTAGAGCCATTTTAAACAGGATTTAAACAGGCAGAAGAGTAAATCAGTGAACTGTAAGATAGGATATTTGAAATTTCACAGATAGAAGAACAGATAGAGAAAACAATAGAAAAATTGGGTAGTGTCTCAGGATTTGAATGTCAGCATGAAGCTCATAAACATATGCCTCATGGGTGTATATAAGGACAAAGGAAGGGAAAAGGGAAAGAAAGAATATTTGAGGAAATAATGTTCAAATATTTCCCATCTGTTATGAAGACATAAATATACATGTCCCAGAAATGCAATATACTCCAAAGAGAATAAATCCTAATAGACCTACTTTGAGACACATATTAAGCAGAATGTCAAATGACAAAGATAAGGAGAAAATTCTGAAGCAGCAAGAGGGATGCAATTTCTCACATTCAAGGTATCCTGAATAAGACTAAGTGCTGATTCACATCAGAAACCATGGAGGTGAAATGGAAGTGATAAGATAGATTTAACATATTTAACAATATAAACTGCCAGCAAAAATTTTTTATACAGCAAAACTGTCCTCAAAAAATGAGGGAGAGTTTAAAATATTCACAGATAAACATAAAATGAGACAGTTTGTCAAAGAGAGACCTTTTTTATTAGAAATGTGAAATATACTTTTGAGGGTTGAAAGGAAAGACAGGAGAGACTGGCTTTTAGTGTGAAAATGAAGATTATCAAAAAGGGTAATGAAAAGTGTATAAACAGAGACAAACTATATGACTTTAAAAAGAGTTAAAATGGGTGAAGTGAGTACTGGCTTTACAAATAATTTAGATTGACTGCTAATGGATTAAACTCCCTCATCAAAAGACAGATTGGTTGAATGGATAAAAGGGCATGATCTAATTATATACTGTTTACAAGAGACTCATCTTAATTTCAGAGACATGGATAGGTTCAAAGTGAAAGATTGGAAAAAGATATTTCATGCAAATAGTAAACAAAAAGAATGGCTTGATTAGCTTTACTTATATTGGACAAAATAGACTTTAAATGCAAAATTGTTATTTATAAGAGGCAGTGAAGCTCACTATATATTCAAAAAGGAACCAATCCACCAAAACAAATAACAATAATATTTATTTGCCTAAACTGGAGGCAAAAAAATACATGGGGCAAACACTGGCAAAACTGAAGGGAGACATAGACATCTCAAGTACAATAATTGGAGACTTCAATACATCACTCTCATCAATAGATAAAACCTCTAGACACAAGACCAATGAGAATGCAGAAAACAAATAAATGGGACCTCCTCAAAAAAATAATTTTTCCATCATTTTTCTTTGATAAAATGAAAAGACAGCCTACTCAACAGAAGACAATATTGGAAACCACATATTCGATAAGGGTTTAATATACAGAATATAAAAAGAAATCCTACAATGCCACAGTAAAATGACAACCCAATTAAAATAGGCAAAAGACTTTAATAGACGTTTCTCCAAAGAGGAAATACAAGCACATAAAAATATATGAAAATACACTCAACTTCACTAGATATAAGGGAATTCACATAAAAACTACAAAGACATCAATTCAGAGCTACTAGAACTGGCACTATTTAAAAAAAAAAAATCAGAAAACTAAAAGTTTTAGAGAGGATGTGAGAAATAAGATCATTCACTCATTTCTGATGTTAATGTAAACTGGTGTAGCCACTGTGGAAAACAGTTTGGCAGTTCCCCAGGAAGCTAAGTATAGAACTACCATATGACCCAGCAATCCTGCTTCTAAGTATATAAGTAGAAAAACTCAAAGTAGGGACTTAAACAGATATTTTGACAATAATGTTCCTAGCAGCATTATTGACATTTTCAAAAAGATGAAAGCCACCCAATTGTTCATCAACTGATGGATGGGGAAAAAAATGTGGTATACACATGCAATAGAATATTATTCAGCAGTTAAAAGGAAACAACTCCTGATGCAGGTGATAACATGAATGAACATTGAGGATGTTATATTGAGTGAAATAAACCAAACACAAAATGACAAATATTGTATCACCTCACTGTTATGAGCTAATAATAACAAGCAAACCCATAGAGTTAGATTCTTAGAATATAGATTATCAGGAGATAGATTGGGTTAGAGAATGGGGAAATGATGCTTAACATGTAAAGAATTTTTATTTAGGCTGATGGTAAAAATTTGCTAATGGACAGTGGTGATGGAAGTGCATTATTGTGAGTGTAAGCAACATTATTTAACTATATATTTGAATGTGGTTAAAAGAGGAAACTTTAGGATGTATATATTATTAGAATAAAAATTAAAATATAAGGCACAGGACTGTACAATACCACAAACCCTATTGTAAACAAATGACTATAGTTAATAGTGTAAGTCAAGAATGTTCTTTCATGAATTATAGCAAATATACATAATTAATACAAGGTGGTAATAATAGGGTGGTATATGGCAAAATTCACCTATTGTAAATAATTGATGATAGAATGATTTTAATAATCTGTCATCAATTGTAACAAAGGTAATGTTTAAAATCAATACAATTATAAAAAAAAGTGCTATCCTCACTTGTAATGAATTTTCCACACCAATGCAAATTTTTTGTGGTGAGGTAGTGTATGGGAATTGTGTATATTTTACATAATTGTTTTGTACAGGTACAACATCTCTAATAAAAAATATATATTGTATTGTATTTTGGAATGTAAATCCACTTTTCAATTCCTTGTAGTTCAAATTTGTAAGTGCATAAAAAGTAATGATAAATCTAAGATTTTTGATATGCAATATATAAGGACATAATATGTAACATGTATAATGAAAAAAAATGTGTGACAGAGTGGTCCAGGAACAGAATTTGTGGACATGGACTCTAGTTGACATTATAATTATGATAATATTCTTCTACAATTGTACAAAGATTCAGAAGTAATCAAAACCAATGCAAACATTTAATAATGGTAAAACTGCCTCTGTATGTGGTGGGGTGGTGGATTATATGGGAACTCTGTTCTTTCTTTGCAATCTTCATACAAATTATAACTGCTCTGATTTAAAAATATCTATAAAGCAGAGGACAGATTAGCACACTATATACTGAAAAAGTGGTCATTTCAAGAGAAGACAATTATAAATACATATGCACTTAACTTCCCTAAAATATATGAGGCAAATATTGTCAGATTTGAAAAGATAAATAAATGATTCTAAGTAATAGTAGGAAACATTAATACACCAATTTCAATAATGGATGGAGATTCTAAAAAAAACTCAATATTACCTTAAAATACTAATCAAATATGCCTCCTTTTTTCTAACCATATATCTGTGTAAGGCCATATTTTATTCAAACTCTGCAAGCAAACTGACATAGTGCATTGGAATGAATGAAAATGCAAATAGGAGAATTCAGATATCTCTCAGTAAGCCAGGATAAAAGAGATTTTCAAAATGATTAAACCATTTTTCTCTTCTCATTATTTTATTATGGTTTTGGGAAATAACCAATTGTTAAAAAAAATTGGCAGCAGATTAAATCATTGTTCTAAATTAAGATCTTACATTAAAAAGTAAGGAAATATTATTTTAAATAATTGTATAAGTATTTAAACATACCATTTTAATACTTCTACTGTTCCCTGGATATAAGCCACAAAATTATGAGCTATTGAGGATTTTCAATATGCTTTATATGTAAGGGGACCAAGGAATCAAAAAATATAAAAACAGTTGATTTATGTAAATTCTATTAAATTGGGTTCTTCAGTATTTCAAAAAATCTCAGAATATTTTTGCATGTATTTGGCCTACCATTACCCTCTTTGTAGTGCTTCATTTCCATGAAAATAATGATATGGCTTTATTAGATGCCTGGACATCATGTTCCTTCATACTCCTCTCCAGATAAATCTTTCTGGTTCTCTATTGCTTTAATCCATTTTGAATTACACTTGCCGTATCAGGGAATTTTGTTTCAAGCTGTGACATCCTTCAGAGTTTTGCTTTTTTGCCTAAAATACACCTACAGAGACAGAGAATATGGAGTGATAAGGAAAGTGGATGAGAATCTGTGGAGGCTTTGTGAAAGCCTTGTTGAGGGTTACCAGGTCTGGTGAAGAAAATAATGCCCTACAACAAGTCAAGGGTGCTTTCATTGATTTAACTTCTCTAGTCACCAAAAGTTCCCTGCCAACTTTCATAAATGTGTTGATTTCTTGTAGGGGTATCTGGAGATTTCTATTTTTCAGCCTTCATTTCCAAGATTTCCTTAAAGATCCTTAGCCTCTCCCATATTCTGATACTTTCCTGATTCACATCTATTAATAACAAATTTCAAAATAAAGCAAATGGACAACTTTCCTTTGACTTGCCTGTGAGTGTAACTCACAATTTGAGGATACCTAACATTACTGTCAATTCCCATGTGTGAGGATCTCTTCAGAGCACTTTTGGTATTGGTCCCACTTCATGTTAAAACCTCTTATACTTGCTTTTATTGCAAAATCCATTCTAAACTGTGACATTTTCTTTAATTTAATAATTCCTGTAAATTTTTGGTTGTTTTGGTAGTGTTGATAATTTCAAATAGTATATGATTTTCCTTCCCCTTATAATTTTAATCCAAATGCATAAAATTCAGTTTTACTGGAATTGTGTGATTTATTGATATATTGAAATATAAATAATTGTCTTTATAATCTGACATAGAATTGAAAAGATATTGAATGATCATTAATTAGGAAACTTTTCTGAATACTTCTTTCTTATTAACAGAAAAAATTCTTTGCTAAATTTACTGCTGATTAACACTATTACAACTTTATCTGATCTCAAGAGTATATCCAAAAGATCCTTACCAATCAGGAGTTGAATTAAAACTGGACTCTCTACAAGGTGAAATCACTAGTTCTCCAGGGCTCCTGTGACTTATGACCCATAAGCTTAAAGAATAATCATGCTTATAAATAATCTAGAAGCACAATTGTTCCTATGATTACAGATAAATATGTTTCCCTAAGAAGTCTCTCCTTGAATTTATGCAGAGAAGAATAAGGAAAAATCACAAATTTTGTAAAGTCTGTAATTGTGCAAAAGTAATGCTCATATTATAGAAGAGAAATGTGTTTCCTCATTTCTTGGGCATAGTTGTATGCTTTAATTTATGTGTTTCTTTTAAATGAGCAATGAAAAATTCACTGATATAGAGTGATATGTTTCAAGATCATTAACACACTTAATAACACTTGCTCCATATTATAAATGTTAAAGTTTGAAAATTTCTGATTCTGATTTCATCTTATGTGATTAGTTTTAAAAATAGTACCAGATGATATATATGTGATATATAAATTATATTTTCAATAGTGAAAATATAGTGATACAGAAATTACCAAAATATTGAATTAGCACAATCACTATGCCTTGAATATTAATTGAAATATATAATAAAGAATAGCTAAGGAATTCAGGGGCAACAGTGAGTTAACATAGCATTTCTTGGAAATCAATCCTTGTAAGCAAAAATAGTCCTACATTTATCAATGGGTAGGTTGAGATATCTGGGGGCATTTCTTTATGAACAACTTCTTATATTTATTTGTAGGATATTAAGAACTAGATATGCTTTACACAGATTTTATTATATATTGTACTTAATGTGTTTAACAATTGATGAAGGATAGGTATCCATTCATTTTTTCCTGCATTTAAATTTGTGAAATAAACTATTTCAAAATATCCCCAAAAACCCTCTCCCTCTTACTCCCAAGGCTATGCATTTAATCATGAGGGTACACTCTGAAGTAGAAGAGGTATGATAAATGTGGCATAGGGAAACTTGAGAATTTTTACAGACCAAGGGAAAAAATGCAATCTAAAGAGATGGAGGATAGAAATTAGACTCCTAAGGGTAAATAACAATGACTGGTTTTGATAAAGCAAATATTAAAAATCACCTGGAATTTTGTTATATGCAATAACTAACACTTGGTTGAATAGTATTAATGTAATTGCTGTGTATTATTTTGATATTTAATAGAATCTCTTCTAAAAGACATTTGCTTCTTCATACCATTGGGGATGATAGAAGAAGTAGCTGTAATTGAAAAGATTATTACAAAAACACAGCTTGCCAAAATATATTGCAAAGATGTGCAATATTCATATGAATATAATCAATGAAAGTAAAACAAATTTATTACTGTCTACATAAAATGCAAGCCATTGTATACAATTTTGTAATTACAAGAAAATTATATATATAGTATTAATAAAAATAAAATTTCTAATGCTTTTTTATTTACTATTCCTCATTCTATGTTTTCCACATATAAAATAAAATAGTTCTGAAGTGAAACCCCTTAAAGTAATTAGTTTTAGAATTGGAAAGATAATTAACACTGAAACAAGATCCTTTATGCTTTCGTATGTTTTGAGACAAGCACAAGTAAATTATTTGTGGCTACAATAGATACTTTGAATGATGAGTTTACAGTAAAATCTAGAAAAGCATGCAAGCAAGATGTCTGAACAGAAATTTAGGTCTTAATCAAGTACTGTAATTCATTACTGACAGAAGGAAGGATGTTTTGAACAGGATTCATATTAGGTGGGATGCTTTTCTTAGATACTGTGTGCAGGCAAGAGGTAAACTAGAGAAACAGTGAGGGAATATGGGTACACACTGCAACAGAAAACTGGAATCTATTAGATTCTAATAGTTTCAAGTCTTTATGGATGTTGCTGCAAAGGAGGAAACTGAGGGCACATTCTCATGTTTTATAGAACAACGGAAGTGAAATAGTGGTGATGCCTAATCCATCTGGTCACCTCCATTAAAACCATTTGGAGAGGAGCATTGGGCACTCATTAACTGTCTACAAAAACTGAATTACATTCAGCTGGCTTAAGACTAGGAGATAAGCAAACATCCTAGTCGCCTGGTACATTAACATGATAGCTGTACAGTGTTCAAAGAATCAGGCGGATGCAGGGGCTCTCTTACAGAACATATCTAAGGTGGCCCATGGTAATTAATATAATAAGGAAATAATCACTGGATATGTCCAGGCTGAGTTTGAAAAGTTATTTTACCAAAATGGTATAAATATGACTAAATAATTGAAAGGTTTATGGGCCTCATTTTACATCATTCAATGTACTCAGATTACCTGATCTTAAATATGTTGAAATTAACAAAAAAGAGCAGAAATTGAAAAAAAAATGAAAAAAGAAATATGTGAATCCCTTGATTTCAATAAACTGTCTTTTGTTGATTTCCTCTAGACTGAATTCCTCATGAAAGCCATGTAGTGAAACAAAATATAACATTTTATTTGTAATAGGGATTATTTGCTCTGAGTTTTTAGTATGTTCTTTTCATTTCATACTTTAAATACAGGGAGATAGAAACATATTTGAAAACATGGACAACCTCACTATTTTCACAGAATTCCTCCTCATGGATATTTCACTCTCCTGAGAGCTCCAAGTGCTTCAAGGTCTGAAGTTCCTAATGAGGAATTTGGGAGCCCTGATTGGGAATCTTCTCAGTGTAACTGTAATTGTGACTGACCCTCATCTTCATTCTCTAATGTACTTCTTTATCAGCAATTTATCCCTCTTAGTCCTTGCTGCATTTCAGTTATTGTTCCCCAATGATTATAAATTCTTAGACAGGCAGTAAATTGATTTCCCTCACATCATGTGCTGCCCAGATTTTCCTGGTTATTTTCTTTGGATCCACAGAGTTGACCTTCCTTGTGGCAATGTCCTATCATCACTATGTTTCCATTTGCCACCCTCTGCACTATGGATTCACTGTCACCCCATGTCTATGCACACAGGCAGCTGGTGGCTCATGGGCAAGCAGGTTCATCAATTCAGCTATCCACACAGGTGGCATGTTCAGGCTTCCCTTCACAAAATCCAATGTGATCCATCAATATTTCTGTGAAATACCTTAAATTTTGAGGATCTCATGTCTAGATGTTCAGCTTTCTGGGTCTATGGTCTTAGCTCTAACTACTTGTATAATCTTACTGTGTTCTGTCATTTTGTTTACATCCCATATTGATATATTTTCAATGGTGCTTAGGATGCATTCTCTGGAAGCCTGTAACAAAGCCCTATCCACATGTATCCACAGTTCATGGCTTTTGTTTTGTTTTTAATTTCTGGGTTGACTGCTCTCTTAGGTCCCATTTCAAATAAAACTTCTAATAAAAATCTTCTCAGCCATTCTCTATTCCATGTTGTTTCCATTCATAAACCCCATCCTCTATAGTCTGCGCAACAGAAAGATTAACAATGCTTTAGGCAGACTGATTCATAGATATTTTGAGTTTCCACGCAGGGTTTTTCTGGATTAAAATATTCTAAAATTTTTGAATGAAATTTAATTTATATTTGATATATATTCTAAATTTAAATCAATCTATGTCAACTATGCAGGGTTTTGTACTCTGTATATGTTTTGTTCTTTCATATGTAGTAGTGAGTTATACATCTGTTTATAATTTTTTTAAATCACTCATTTGTATAATTTGCACTTACTTCAGGAATATATTTTCCACATTGTAATATGTTTTGTTATTTTTAATTTATTTTATTTTTTAAAAAAGTTACTTAGATTACATAAATGTTACCCAAAAAATATAGGGATTCACATATGCCCCACCTCCCACACATTACACAACCTCCCACATAAACATGTTTCATTAGTGTGGCACATTAATTGCAATTGATAAACACATCCTGGGGCTTTGCCATTAAGCATGGACCATAGTTCACATTGTAGAACACACTCTCTCCTACACAGTTCAGCATGTTATATGATGATATAAAATGGGTTATATCTGTCATTACAATGTCACTCAGGACAATTCCTAAGTCCCCAAAAAGCCCCTGCATTACAATACTTTTCCCTCTCCCTGCCCCCAGAGGCTCCAGTGGCCACTGGCTTCACATCAATGTTGTAATTTCTTCCATTGCTTGAGTTACAATATATCTGTAGAGGAATATCAGTAAGTCCACTCTAGTTCATAGCTCTTTGTCCCATCCTGAGGAGTCTGGGATGGTGATGTCCACTCCACCTCCAATTAAGAGTGGGGCTATATCCCATGGAGAAGATGGATTGGATTATCCTGCCTGCAGTTGCAGATTCACTCCATTCCCTGGGATGGCCTTTGTCCATCATCATCTCCCTGCCATTTGTCCTGAGTGAGTCCAATGACTCAGTCCAATGTAGGGTAGGAGTTGTGCTCAACCAAGGTTCTGGGCCCAGCTGACACATGGACAGCACAAGGACTCTAGTCGCTTGACATATACCTACAAACCCCAGCACCAAGTATAGATTTGAATAGAAGGGACAGATGAGCCATGTACAAGGAAGACATAGTTGAGTCCAACACTGTCACTCTCAGGAGAACAAACTCCAAAATAGGGCCCACTGGCAAGGTACCAATTTCTGGAGCAATCTGCCCTGACATAGGACCTGGGTTTCCAGAGTCCTCAGGAGCCCCACTATTTGGGGTGATATTCATTTTGGAATTCTATGAGATCCTACTGAGATGTGTGTAAGTGTTACCTCTTAGATGATCTCCCAACTTATTTTGAAGTCTCTTAGCCATATAAACTCATTTGTCTTTACCTTTCCCCCATTTTATTCAAGGTCTTTTTCCAGTTGCATTGCCAGTTGGTGCTTGGTAGCAATCTCTTGGCAACAGGGAGGCTTATCCTAGGAGTCATGTTCCATGCGGGAAGGAAGGTAATGAATTCATATGCTGAGTTTGGCTAAGAGAGGGGTCACATTTGAGCAAAAAGGAGCCTCTCAGGAGGCAACCCTTAGGCACACCATAAGAATAGGCTGTGTTTCAATTACAAGAGCAAAGACTCATAAGGATAGTCATCAATATCAAGGGCCTATCAGTGGATCATCTTCTTCACCAGTCACTGCCTCTGCACTTGGGGTGACAGTTGCTGCTCCATTAGAGAATGTTGCAGAGCTTTCCAGGATGGAAGTTTAGTATTCTCTAAATACTTGTCAGTGTTCTCCACCCACACTGACAATGCCCGATGAACATTTGAATGTTTTTATATACCTTATATTTATGCTTAGGTTAACTTATACCCATTCATCACCAATCCATGAAACCCCAGACCAATGATTCACCCCCTGCCCTGATTGCAACTCTTCTGTGATCCAAACCTTCTTCAAAGATGAAGCCATTTCAATAGCTGAATACAGTTAATAGGAAAATGAAATAATAATGTAAGTTTAAAAGTAAAAGATAAAATACATTTAAAAAATTCAAAAAACTAATAATAAAAAATTTTTAAAGATTGGAATATTAAAAAATAAAAATATAGAAAATTTTTTTTTTTATTTTTTGCCTTTCATCATCACAATATCTGGTGTCCAGTCTGTATCATGGCACCTTCCTCCTCTCATTCCACAGTGTCTCACTATTATTCATTTTGCTTTCAAAGAAGTTTTATGTCACAGCAAAGTCACACAGAGAATACAGGAGACTCTCATATACCTAACATCCTCCCCCTTTCCTCCCTACATATAATACCTTTTTATATGTGGAAGGTGGCATTGTTATAACTGATATACAAATAATGAAACAAGGCTACTAAACATTCTCAATGGTTTACAATATTTTTTATATTTTAGACAGTACACTTTTCAAAATTTTGATGATTGTATTAGTCAGGGTTCTCTCAGGAAACAGAATCAACAGGAGATATCTGTCAATAATATGAGACTTTCTAAGAGTCTCTCAGATGACTCTGGGGATGCACATGTCTAGGTTCCACAAGTAAACTGCAAGCCAGGGGCTCCGATGAAAGTCCAATGAAAGATACTTGATGAGTTTCTGGGAGAAGATGCCTGTTCAAAGATGAGCTGGGATATTCTCTTTGAATGTTGAAATCACTTCCCCTTTTAAGGCATTCATCTAATTGGATAAAAGCATCACCCATTACTGATGCAATCTCCCTGATTGATGCAAATTTAATCAACCATCCATGCAGTAACCTCACTGGTGATTGAAGTTCATAAATGCTCTTGAATTACAATTAGCCCAGTGCTTGCTGGACCAAACACCTGGAAACAATTACCTGTCTGAGTTGACACATTAGCCTAACCATCACATTCCACCCCTTTTCAACTCAACAACTGTACACATTTCCCTAAACCATACTTAGTTTCTAAGTAAAAACAATAACAAACAAGCATACAAATATATTTCCACTTAACGATGTTCAACTCCCCTACATACAACTGGAAATGCATTAATTCCCCACAGAATAAGGTGCAAGTCCTTGGGTAATATTCACTCTTGAACTTGACATCCTTAAATATTATGACATGAAATTAACACAACTTTTCATATGATAGTGGAAATGTTCGGGAAGAAAACAAGAAATACACTTTGTGTACAAATACAATCATACTCATAACGAAACAAGGAAGAAGGGTTCATGACTATTACAGTCCTCGTTTCTATCACTGGTCCCATGGTCAGAGTTCATATTTATCATTATCTTCTTCCACTACCCATTCCATGTTCCCATTACCTTCAGCAAGCACTTCAGCTAGCCAAGGTTCTTTGCCTGGAGGGGTGACCCAAACTTTCAATCCCAAAGATTCTGGGAAATTGTTAGTCCTACTTGAATTGGTTTGTTGCAATTTTCTATTGACTTTAATCACAGGGCATGGCAGTACTAGGAGACACCCTAGAGGATCTCCAGTATTCTAGGCAAATTCTTCTTTACCCCCATTATGTAGATGTAGTCCTATTTTCCCCTTGATAGTCAAGGTTGATCACCTCAGCCAGTACAGTAATTCCCTCATTTCCCTGTTGATTCACAGGTAAGAAGAGTCCAAAGTGGCCAGGTGGCAGTCTTAACTTCCATTTCAATGGAATCATTGTTGTGTTCACTGGTGGCAGCACTCCTCCTTTTGGGACTAAAACTTGTAAACTAGCAGAGCTTAAGTTTGCAGGGAAAGGAAGCAAAAAATTTCCTAGTGGGTATTAGGGGTAATAGTGAGTGGTGCCACTCCCATTTCCACCCCTTGATTCCTGGACCCATGAATCCTGCTTATGGGAGAAACAGCACCATAGTTAGGATGCTGATTCAGAGCATACACAGCCACCTGGAGAACATTGCCCCAGCCCTGCAAGGTATTGCCACCGAGTCGATGCAATAATTGAGTCTTCAAAAGGCCATTCCACCATTCTATTAATCCAGCTGCTTCAGGGTGATGGGGAACATGGTAAGACCAGTGAATTCCATGGGCATGTGCCCATTCCTTCACATCATTTCCTGTGAAGTGGGTTCCTTGATCAGAAGCAATGCTATGTGGAATGTCATGGTGGTAGATAAGACATTCTGTAAGTCCATGGATGGTAGTTTTTGAAGAAGCATTGCATGCCAGAAATGCAAACCCATAGTCAGAGTATGTTTCTATTCCAGTTAAAATAAATTGCTGCCCCTTCCATGGCAGAAGTGGCCCAGTGTAGTCAACCTGCTACCAGGTAGCAGGCTGATCACCTCGAGGAATGGTGCCTTATTAGGGGTTGAGTGTGGGTCTCTGCTGCTGGCAGATTGGCATTCAGCACTGGCTGTTACCAAGTCAGCCTTGATGAGGGGAAGTCCACGTTGCTGAGTCCATGCATAACCTCCATCCCTACCTGCATTGCCAATTTGTTCATAAGCCCATTGGGCAATGACAGGAGAGGTTAGAGAAAGAAACAGCATTACCCACAGAGTGGGTCATCTTATCCACTTGATTATTAAATTCTTTCTCTGCTGAAGTATCACTCTGGTGAGCATTCACATGGGACACAAATATTTTCATGTTTTTTGCCCACTCAGAAATGTCTATCTACATAGTTCTTCCCCAGAACTCCTTGTCACCAATTTTCCAATCATGTTCCTTCCAAGTCTCTGACCATCCAGCCAAACCATTGGCAACAGCCCATGAATCAGTGTACAAATGCACCTCTGGCCATTTCTTCTTCCAAGCAAAATGAAACTGCTCAAAGTTCTGCCCACTGGGAGGATTTGCCCTCACCACTATCCTTCAATGATGTCCCTGAAAAGGGCTGCAGTGTTGCAGCTGTCCACTTTCAGCTGCATATCGTGCAGAACCATCTGTAACCCAAGGCCGAGTTTTCTCATCTTTAGTCAACTGATTGTAAGGGACTCCCCAAGAGGCCAAAGCTGTGGACTGGAAAAGAGAAGGCAACATGTCAGAGGTGGTGACTGTGGGCATTTGGGCTGCTTCCTCATGTAACTTACTTGTCCCTTCAGTACCTGCTAGAGCCCTGTCTCATATATACCACTTCCACTTTATTATAGAGTGCTGCTGTGCATGCCCAACTTTTTAGTCTGGTGGGCCAGACAATACCCAGCTCATGATAGGCAACTCAGGTCTCATGGTAACTTGATGACCCATGGTTAAGTGTTCAGTCTCTGCTAAGGCCCTGTAGCAAACCAAAAGCTGCTTTTCAAAATGGGAGTAGTTATCTGCAGAGGATGGCAAGGCCTTGCTCCAAAATCCTAAGGATCTGCACTGTGATTCCCCTATAGGGGTCTTCCAAAGATTCCAGACAGCATCTCTATTTGTCACTGAAGCTTCCAGCACCATTGGATCTGCTGGATCATATGGTCCAAGTGGTAGTATACCTTGCATAGCAGCCTGGACCTGTCGCAGGGCCTCCTCTTGTTCTGGTCCCTAATCAAAACTAGCAGCTTTTCTGGTCACTTGCTAAATGGGCAGGAGTAGCAAACACAAAACAGGAATGTGTTGTCTCCCAAATCTGAAGAGGTCAACTAAGTGTTGTGCTTCTTTTTCAGTCATAGGAGGGGCCAGGTGCAACAACTTATCCTTTAATTTAGAAGGGATATCTCAACAGGCCCCACACCGCTGGACACCTAGGAATTTCACTGAGGTGGAAGGACCCTGTATTTTTTTTGGAATTATCTCCCATTCTCTCTCACACAAATGCCTTACCAATAAGTCTGGAGTCTTTGCAACTTCTTGCTCAGTAGGTCCTATCAACAGGATATCATCAATATAATGTACCAGTGTGATGTCTTGTGGGATGGAGAAACAATCAAGGTCCCTGCAGAAAATATTATGACATAGGGCTGGAGAGTTGATATACCCCTGAGGCAGGAAAGTGAAGGTATACTGCTGGCCTTGCCAGGTGAAAGGAAACTGTTTCTGGGGGTCATTACTAATGGCAGTTGAGGAAAAAGAATTTGCCAGATCAATAGCTGCATACCAGGTTCCATGGGGAAGTGTTGATTTGCTCAAGGAATGATACCATATCTGGGACAGCAGCTGCAATTGGATTCACCACCTGGTTAAGTTTATGATAATCTACTGTCATCCTCCAGGATCCATCTGTTTTCTTCACAGGCCAAATATGAAAGTTGAAATGGGGATGTGGTGGGAATCACCACCCCTGCATCCTTCAAATCATTTATGGTGGCATTAATCTCTGCATTCCCTCCAGGAATCTGGTATTGCCCTTGATTTACTCTTTTGCTAGGCAGGGGCAATTCTAGAGGCTTCCACTTGGTCTTTCCAACCATAATAGCCTTCACTCCACAAGTCAGGGGTCCATTGTGGGGATTCTGAAAGTTACTGAGTATGTCTATTCCAATTATGCATTCTGGAACTGGGGAAATAATGACAGGATGGGTCCTGGGACCCACTGGACCCACTGTGAGATGGACCTGAGCTAAAACTCCATCAATCACCTGACCTCCATAAGCCCCTACTCTGATTGGTGGACCACAGTGACCTTTTGGGTCTAGTGGAATTAACGTGACTTCTGAGCCAGTGTCTAATAATCCCCAAAATGTCTGATCATTTCCTTTTCCCCAAAGCACCATTACTCTAGCAAAAGGCCATAGGTCTCCCTGGTGAAAGGTGGGAGGAAGATTAAAATTATAAATTTTTGGCAGTTTAACAGGATCCTTCCACTGGGGACCTGGCCTTCTCTTCATTCAAGAGGCTCTGGGTCTGTAAACTGTCTCAAGTCTGGGAATTGATTAAGGAGCTGTGATTGTCTGCTTCAGTAATTTGAGTTAGGGTTTTGTTCACTCAACCTAGAACTCTTCTGCTTATACAGATCCAGAAGAAATTTAGTAGACTTCCCATGTATTTCACTTCTAGGTACCCCATGATCTATTAGCCAATGAGATAACTCCATGTGACTCAGACTATTCTGTGTGCTGCTTTGAATCTTTCATTGTGGTAAGCACGCCCACCTTGCCTTTGGCGATGAACTGCCAATACTTGACTTTTACCGGACTGAGATCCGACATTCCCCTTAATGTTTAAGGATTCCAATTCCATTACAGCCCTCCCTACAGTAGTATCTGGACTGCAGAGAAGAGAAACCACAAAGCTCTTCAAGGAAGATGGAGTTAGTCTTACAAATTTATTCTTCACAGTCCTGGTTAAAGGTGGGTCATCTGGACATTCCTGGGGTGGGTGGGCAGGTCTCAAAAGGAAAATCCATTCCAGCATTCCAATCTCTCTAAGCCTTTGAATCCCCTCATCTAATGTATACCAGGGCAAATCGAGCATCTCAACATCAGACATGCTAGGCCATCGTTTGGTCCATGCTTTAGTCAGCCACCCAAACAAACTGTTAGAGCCCTTTCTAACCCCTCAAGCTACAGCGTTGAATCCAGAATTTCTGCCTAGAGGGCCCATATCAATAAATTCAGCCTGATCCAACTTTATATTCCTTCCACCATTATCCCATACCCATAGTATCCATTCCCACACATATTCCCATGATTTCTCTATATATAAGTTAGAAAATTCATGTAGTTCATTCAGAGTATAGTGTACTTCCTCATGGGTCACACTTTGTATTTCACCTATGGGGGCTTATGATTTTCATTTAGTAATGGGTCTCAAAGACAAGGGAGAGGGGAGTGTTCATAAGGAGAAGGACTAGAGATGTCTTGCAGTCTACTGACCTCAGGGTATTTCTTTGCATTTTCTTCTGATGAGACAGGATTAATCTCTTCAGGCAGAGGTTGGAAGACAGATTCCTCAGGGCAGACTGGAAGTTGGGCAGTGCATGCTGGAGTTTGGCTGGTACCTGCCTTGTGGCTGGAAGGAGCTCCACACTCTCTGGTGCAGGCGGGAGGCTGGGCAGTGCATGCTTGAGTTAGGCTGGCTCCTGCCTCAGGGCTGGGAGGGGATCCAGACTCCCTGGGGCTGGCCAGAATCTGGGCAGTGCAGGCTTTCATTTGACTGATACTCATCTCAGGGCTGGAAGGAGGTCTGGACCTTCTCAGGCAGACTGGAGGCTTGATGATACAAGGTTGACAAGGTGTGGTCTCCACAGGGCAGGACATCACAGTTTTATCTGGTAAAGCAGAATTTAGGGCTCCACCATCCACAGCAATATTATTATCACCCCATATATTTCTATCCCAATCCTTGGGGTTCCACTCCTTTCCAATCAATGCCTTCACTTTAATTGCAGAAACCTGCAAGATTGAAATTTTAGTTTCCTCTGTAATTCTGCTACATTTACAATGAGAGTCTGGGTTTGATTCTCAGATATCTCAAGTCTGTGGCTACAGGAGACAAAATTTTCTTTCAAGGCACACTTTGAAACTTTCATAACATTCATGCAACTTTTAAGTTTCAAATTTGAAGACTTTAGCATATCTCTTTCTTTTCTAACTATATCCAGAGTATCTAGGAGGAGCCAGCCAACATCATTATAATTTTTGACTCCATAAAATTCTGTTAAGGTGTTGAAAACACTCTCACCCAGATCCTTGCTTCTTATAAGCATTGAAGTAGGGGAATCCAGTGATGTTATTTTGCATATCTCAATTGCCAGCTCATGCCATGGAGTGTTAGCAACATTTTCATTATTGTAAAGGGAGTCATTAGTACCCTTGAGTCCAATTAGAGTAGAGAGCCAATTACAAAACTCCCAGAACCACCTCAGACATCCCATGTTTAAGACTGTGTTCCTCAAGAACCACTCCCAGTACCAAGCTGTATTTGTTAGGGTTATCTTGAGAAACAGAATCAAGAGGAGATATCTGTCTTGCTGGACCAAACACTTGGACACAATTACCTGGCCGAGTTGACACATTTGCCTAACCATCACAGATGATATTTACCATAACCTGTGTCTATCACTGTCTGGTAATGCAGAACATTTCCACTGACCACTAAATATCCCCTGTTTGATCTATTCTATTCAACCCACCCCATTCCACTGGGGCCCACAGCAACCCCCTGGCTTGACTCATTGAATGACAAGATTCATAGATGCATACAACAAGATGTCTTGACACACTGGTCTGTCCTCCCCTATTAGGCACCATGCTTGATCTTGAGAAACTCCTGCCTGTATATTTCTGAACAAATCAGTCCACCCAAGATGGGAGAAAACTCCTTCCCTCTCATTATGTGGGTATTCACCCACTGATACAACACATTATGACAAATTGAACAAACTCCCTAAAAGCCTGCTCCACGTGCACCCTGTCCCAAATGCCCCTCAACCAACACTCTAAACCAGTGAGTCTTCCTTGTCATATTGCCATAAGAGCATTCTCCCCTCTGTACCTTCAACCTCATACCCACAAATCTCAAGTGTTCACCTGGTCCCTCTCCCAAACCTCCCCCAAGTACCCAGGACCTTCTAACACACCCTTCCAAAATCTACCCTCCTGTCAAACCTGCACCACCCAACCCAATAAAATCACTACCCTCCTATTCTATCCCTTCAATACACAACTACACACTGTCATTTTACCATAGATTATGTCCATATGGGTAATGGTTCATAACCTTCTCTTCTCTTTCTATTTCTTGTAAATGTCTTTTACAGACAATAGCTCTCTGAGACTGCTCAATTTCCTTAATTCATATCAGTTAAGTCATGTACTGTTCATTCTTCAATGCCTGGCTTGCTTCATTTAACATAAGGCATTCAAGATTCACCCATGTTATCCCATGTGTTAGCACTTTATTCCATTTTACAGCTGAGTAATATTCCATTGTATGTATGTACCACAATTTGTTTATCCATTCATCTCTTGATGGGCACCTGGCATGATTCCAGCTTTTGGCAGTAGTGAACAATGCAGCTTTGAATATTGGTGTGTATATATGTGTTCATGTCTTTGCTTTCAATTCTTCAGGGATATGCCC